>PVIY010009417.1:0-72798 GCA_004026745.1 Myrmecophaga tridactyla | reverse complement strand
ACAATCCAGCCAATCTTTACTGAGTGCATCAGGTACACTACTAAATGCCTTAGTTCAGTGATTTTATTTAATCCTCATTTGCATCTATTGAAGTGAGTTATTAGTAACTCCATTTTACTGGTGATGAATGGGCTTAAGGAGAGTCAGACCTGTGTCCCCTAATACACTGGACTGTGAGAACCTAGGAATGCCAGCAGAGAGTGGGCAATGCCCTTGCCCAAAGCTGACACATGTTCTAACCCAAATACTACTCACATGAAAGCCTTTTCCACCTTTCACGTCCCACTGAGAGACACAAAGTTGCTGAACAGAAAAGCTCTCACACCCTCCGATGGGAGTAGTTTCAATTCTGAGCGCCGAAGTTCAAAGCGATGGATGGTCAGGCTGGGGGAGGAAGGCACACTGTCAACTCCAGACAAACCAGGGGCTCATCAGTCCCCTCAATGAGTCCACAGAGTCCCCTCCAACTCCAGACAAACCAGGGGCTCATCAGTCCCCTCAATGAGTCCACAGAGTCCCCTCCAACGTCGCACGCTGTTTTTCAAATTTATTGACTATGTTACTTAGATTCAGTTGTCAACTTGGCCAGGTGAGCATATCTAGTTTTGTTGCTGCAGACACGAGCCAATGGTATGTGACCCTCATCTGTTGCTGATTTACATCTGCAGTCGGCTAGGAGTCATGTCTGCTGCAATGAGTGACGTTTGACTTAATTGGCTGGTGCTTAAATGAGAGAGCTCAACACAGCACAGCCCAAGCAGCTCAGCATACCTCATCTCAGCACTCGCAGCTCAAGCCTAGGCCTTTGGAGATGCAGAAAGAAGACACCCAGGGGAAAGTTGTTGGAACCCAGGGGCCTGGAGAGAAGGCCAGCAGAGACCATCCTGTGCCTTCCCACGTAAGAAAGAACCTCAGTGGAAAGTTAGCTGCCTTTCCTCTGAGGAACTAACAAAATAAATCCCCTTTTATTAAAAGTCAATCCATCTCTGGTGTGTTGCATTCCGGCAGCTAGCCAACTAGAACATTGACCTAAACCACAAAGGGCAATCAAATCACCTCATCCACTTCCTTCCAAGGTCTGCTCAGGCCCTACCTCCCCCGGGAAGCCTACTCCAACCATCGAAGACCAAAGACCTTCCTCTCTCCTTGGTTACCTCTGCCCCCCATAGCACCTCCTGTCCCCCCTGACACTTGACCCTCACATCTGTGAGGGGTCTGTGGCTGATGTGCCTCCACGGTAGGAGCCTATCCTCTCCCCACAGTCCCATACCAGGAATTGTAAATTTGGGTCCTCATTTACATCAGAGATCACCTGCTGGTAACCTCTGTGCCACATGTGGCCTACAGACATGTTTTTAAATTTTTAAAAATTTGATTCACTTGCTAACATTTAAAAAATGGGACATTTACACTAAAAAAATCTGGATATCGGAATTCTTCTGAAAGAATCAAAAGGGAATGTGTACATCTGCAGGAGCCCCCCTTTAAATGGGGCAGGTGTCCTGTAGGTAAATACAACCTCCTGCCATTTGCCTATTTGCTCTCCAATCCGCTCCCTGTCCATCCCTTTCCCTGACCTACACTGAATGGGACTGATCTGTACAAAGGACAGATTTCCAAGGCTCACCTGAAATAGGCCCTGGTTAGAATTGTCCGATGGGAAGCATGGTGGGAGGAGGAGATTAGTGGGTGGGAAGAGGGAAAAAGCTGGGGCGTTCTTCTCCTCTAGAATTGTGTCTCTGGCTGTGGTTCCATTTCCGCAGTTGCGCCAGATGCTGCCGGACAACCCCTTACCTGGATGGTCTCATCGGTTCCTATTTGGCTCATCACCTCATCTAACACTTTGATGCAAATTCCCTCCATGTAAATCCCTAGTGTAGCCTCTGCTTTCCTGGCTGGTCTCTGATATAGTGTCCCTGCCTGATACACTCATCTACATCGCCCTTAGGCCTGTGTGGCCATTAAAGTCAGTGACGAGTCTGATCAACGCTCATTCATTCACTCAGCAACCGTTCATAACAATCCTGTTCTGTCAAACCCTCCAGATATGTAGGTCACAGAGATTCAAAACTCAGTCCCTGGTCTTGAGAAGCACACAGTCAGCAGCAGGTGTGATGGATGTGTGAGCAGACAACAGTAACCTACGGTGATTCCTGTGTACGAGGGGTGCTGTAGGGCTGTGGGGAGGGGCAACTCCCTCAAGTGCCATGGCCTGGATATTGTGTGTGTGTGTGAGAGAGAGAGAGAGAGAGAGTTTAATAGTTCCTTTTTGCCTGCTACCTTCAGGAATTGTCTCAGGAGACCTGGGGAGGATTCCAAAAGTCAACCTTTTCTTTCAATAATGGCTCAATTATCCCTCACAGCTAATCTGGACTCTGATGGGGAGTGGGTGGAATCCACGTAACCAAGGAATGAATGAAAAAAGAATAAAGGGTGACGCCTCTGAAAACTGAATGCATGAAAGCAGGGAGGAGATGTAAGGTCAGTTAAGTTGTTCAGGGAAGGGATCTGAGGAACCAGGCCTTGTTTTTCAGGACCAGAAAGGTCTGTTTTGTTCCTTACTGGGGATATGTATGGATACTATCCTCCAAGACAGAGTACATAAATAAAATATAGCTAGCTTCCCCAAAACTCTAAAGTCCTTGATTATGACCCCTAACAGGCTCTGGGCGGATGGATGGATGGATGGCTGGATGGAGGGAGGGATGGATGGCATAGCTCAAGCTGATCCCTAATCTGGGCAACAGTGAGACTAGCCAGTGATCCTGGGAGAACAAAAATCCAGGACTAGAGTCTCTGCAGGACCAATGTACTGGTGAATGGCTTCTAAGCGTATCCCTTCTATCCTGATGATACAAACATTTTAGCACTTTCCAGAAGCCCCAGACAAGCTGGCCATGATGCCTCTGTCTTTAGCATAGGAGTTGACCCCATCCCAACTCTTGATCATACTCTCCCACAACCCTAGACCCCCATCCTTCCTCCTCTGTTGTCCCCGTGGTGGAGAGCAGAGACCTCACCTGTGGAAGTCATAGTTCAAACTTGTCCAATCCAACAAATAGAGTATATTCCTGAACAATTAGGCAACTTGTTGTTGGAAAGTTCATTCTTCAGTACGGCAACTCCATGACGGTGGGCTGCCAAGAAAGAAAAGGTGCTTTGAGTAAGCTCATTTACAGGACTGCAGATTAGCATTAACAGTTGGATGACCAGGCTTTGGATGCATCTACTAGGATTGAACACTAGATTTGCCACATACTCTTGTGATCTCAAGCAAGTTTCTTAAAATCTCAGAGCCTCAGATTCCTTATCTATTAAATGGGGCTAATAGCGATTCCAACTTGAACCTTGGAATTAAATTAGTTCATGAACTCAAAGTACTAGATAAATGACAATCATTATTAATTCATTCAACAAGATTTTGGAAACAATGATAGGATACACTGGGACTTTTGAGAAGTCACTTACCGCAGTTTTGGTAAAAAAAACTCTAGGGTTTTTTTAGTATTGCCTGGACCATATGTTAACAACACAGATACCCAGGCCAAATTGCAGTCAGTTTGGGGGTTGATTCAAGAATCTGTATTTTAACATGTGTCCCAGCAATTTTTTAAAAATGTATTTTTATTGGTAAATCTTCACACATATATATTCCATACATGGTATACAATTAATGGCTCACAATATCATCACATAGTTGTGTATTCATCACCATGATTATTTTTTAGAACATTTGCACCACTCCAGAAAAAGAAATAAAAAGAAAAAACTCATACATACCATATCCCTCACCCCTCCCTCTCATTGACCGCTGGTATTTCCATCTACCCAATTTATTTTATCCCTTTGTCCCTATATCATTTATTTATTTATAATCAATATGTTTTTACTCATCTGTCCATATCCCAGATAAAAGGAGCAATAGACATAAGGTTTTCACAATCCGACAGCCACATTGTGAAAGTTATATCTTTATACAATTGTTTTCAAGAATCAAGGCTACTGGACCATAGCTTGACAGTTTCAGGTCAAGCTTCCCTCCATCTGCTCCAATATATCATAAAATAAAAACTGATAACTATATAATGCATAAGAATAGCCTCCAGGATAGCCTCCTGACTCTGTTTGAAATCTCTCAGCCACTGACACTTTATTTTGTCTCATTTCTCTCTTCCCCTTTTGGGTCAAGAAGGCTCTGTCTCAATCCCTTGATTCTGGGTCCCGGGTCATCCTGGAATTTCTGTCTCACATTGTCTGGGAGATTTACACCCTTGGGAGGCATGTCCCATGTAGGGGGGCAGGGCAGTGAGTTCACCTGCTGAGTTGGCTTAGAGAGAGAGATGTCCCAGCAATCTGAATGAGAAAAAATGCTGATCTGGCCCTATCCTTACTTTCCTGTTCTCCATATGGGGAAACTGAAGCCCAGGGTGTGCCATATCCAAAGTTTCTAAGCCAGGCAGTGACAGAATCCCAACATGTGGTTCCTTGTCCTTGTTACCACTCCAGACTGGGGGGCAACAATAGGTACCAGAAGGAATGACCAAGCCCCCTTACCATATTCCAGGCCTTTTCTGGTGATTCTGACCACAGTCCCTGGATTAGAGGTCTCTTCTCCAAAGCTGGAGACCTCTGCCAGCAGCAGTAGGGCCACCACCACAAAGTATGGTCTGGACATCATCCTGGTCCTTGGAAAGAGTGGTCAGAATCTCTTTGACAGCGGAGTCTGGGATGCTTATTAAACCAGGGGTCAGATGAGGAATTTAGCCAGCTGGGAGGGGGAAACTTTTAAGGTGTTGGGGCAGCCCAGTTTCCGGCAAATCGTGATGGGACGAAAGTTATTTGTGAAGCCATTTGAGGTTTATTTCTGGTCTGAAAGTAACAGAAGTGGCTTCCAATCTCTCCCTCCTCCAAGCTCTCCTGCCCAGGAAGGCCAGAGGAACTTTCCCTAGCCTGAAGACCTCTCTCTACTTGAACATCCTCCATTCATGTCCCTCTTATCTACTGTCTGAAATCCAATCACTCACTTGGCAGTGAAGGCTTGACTACAATGGACCTCTTCAGCATCTTCTACTGCCCCAGCCTGCCTGAGCCCTGCACTCTAGCTCTGCAGGAATCCTGCTTGTTCTCCTCTTATATCATGCACGTTCTCATATCTGTCTGCCCTTCTTCCCTACCTGTAATGTTCTCCCCTCTTCAGTCACTTGCAAGACCATCTCAAGTCTGTCACAAATACTGTGTTGGATTCTGAAACTCTAGGCCCCAGACACTTTCACATTTTCTCTTGCCTGCATCTGTTTTTAATCAACTTTATTCAGGTATAAGTGATATGCAATAAAATGTACACATTTTAAGTGTGCAATTCATTGAGCCTTGGCACATGGGTACACTGGTGTAACTACCACATAATCAAAATAAAGACTATTTCTACCACACCAAAAAGTTCTCTTGTGCAACTTCCCAGCCAATCTCCCTAGACATTTGCTCCAGACAACCACTGATGTGCTTTCTGTTAGCATAGATTCTTTTGTCTGAACCGGTATGTATTCTTTTGTGACTGGCTTCTTTCACGCAGCCTTCTGTTTTTGAGATTCATCCATGCTGCTGTTTATATCAATACTTCATTCCTTTTTATTGCTGAGTAGTTCCCCATACAGAAGCCATAGCTATCTTTTTATTTTATTTTCTCATGTTTTACATTTTTTTCTTGTATTCTTCAAACCACCTGCCATTCCCCCTCTTTCCTTACACTAACAGCTACAAATCATCTTTCTGGCTCTATGGATTTGCCAATTCATCTGTGTATCTGGTTTCTCTCACTTAGCATGTTTTCAGGGTTCATGCGTGTTGTCACATGTATCAATGCCTCATTTCTCTTTATGGCTGAATATTATTCCATTGTACTGATATACCTCAATTTATGTATCTGTTTTTCAGTTGATAGATATTTGTGTCATTTCCAGCATTTGGCTATTGTTAGTAGGGCTGCTATGAACATTTAAATAAAAATATTTGGTTGAGGACCCATTTTCAATTCTTTTGGGTATATGCCTAGGAGTGAAATTGCTGGATCATATGGCAGTTCTGTTTAATTTTTTTAGGAACTGCCAAACTGTTTTCCACAGTGGCTGCCACACTGTACTTTCCCACCAACAATACATGAGGGTTTCAAATTACCCCAGTTTTTCAGATGAGGAAACCTTGACCTCAGAGAGGTGAAGTGACTTGCCCAAGGTCACACAGCCAGTAAAAGGTGGAACTGGGATGTGCTCTCTGAATCCAGTCATGAAAGTCCCACTAGCAGCTCGTAGGGTACACAACACTTGATGAGGAAGTAGAGTTTTCCCCATTGAAGAACCAAGAACAACTGCTGCAGCTCTAGTCTCTAGAACTCTAAACGTGCTTGGCTTCTTGGTTCTGCCTCTAACCATCTCGGGGCTCCTCCCAGCATGCCCTTCGCTGTTGTCATGTGTTCCTTTCCTAGTCTCTCTTCCCAGATGAGCCAGCTTTTCCCCCATGGGGGAAGACCACCTGGGAGGGTCTTCTTCCTCCTCTGCAGTCTCACAACCCTACACCTGTTCCTCTCTCAGGGGCTACCCCACTCTCCATCTCCTCAAATAATTCCTTGGCAAAAGCAGAAGAATATAGCTGTTGCTAGATCTAGCTCAGGATTCAGGCAAATCTGGGTTCAAAACCCTACTTTGCCTCTTAATGGCTGTGTGACCTTGGGCAAGTCACTTCACCACTCTGAGCATCTTATAAGTAAAATGGAGCTCTTATAAGCCAACTCATTATGAAGAGTCCATGAGCTGAGCTATGCAGTCTTGCTGGTAAGCAGCAAATCCTTAATGTTGGCTATTTTTTATGTCCTATCACCATAATGGCTGTTTTAAACTTTTTGCAGATAAATTAGCTATAAGTTTGTGTCAAAGTTTGATTTTAAAATTGCCACAAAGCCAAGTCAATAGTTTTCTCTTGTTGATGACATCTCACAGAAAAAGAGAATGGTTGGATACTCATTATTAAACTGAACAGAAGACAAAGAATGTCTGACAACCAGCTGAATATTTAGATAGCTGATGAAGAATTCTTAATCTTTTTAAAGTTTATCAGAAAATTGCTTAAGCATTTATCAGGAATGCAATAATTTCCTCCCAGAAGGAGGCTGTGGATTATATGACACAAGAGAATTCTATCCAAGACCTTCATTAGGATACTTATAGCCACAATAATCACAGCTAACATTTCTTGAGTCCTCACTATACACCCAGCTTGGCTCAATATTACAGACCTAGCCTTGAGGTTGGTCCTTGATGTATTGATCAGTGTTCTCTGGTCCCACTTTTAGTCCTCCTTTTAGGGTCAGACTGTGCTCATGACAGACTAAATGCTGATGAAATGGGTGTACGGGAGCAGTGGCCATTACATCCCAGCCTTTGCATGACATGGGCATCCTCCTCTGTCCTCCATAACATCAAAGTGGACATAAATGAACAGGATTCTGAGAGCAGAAGACCATCCATTGCTCTCCCAATTCAGTGGGATGTACACTTGTGCTGTTCAAGAAAATATCACTTGGTTAGGCTTTCTGGTCCAATACCATGAAGGAATGCCCTTGCCAGCTACATGACAAGGTGCTTTATTCTGGCCGCAGAGCCTGGCAGAGACATCAAGTTCAATAACAAGCACAGATGCCTATCCTGACAGACAAGAAAGAATTGGATCCAAGTTGCTCGTTAGCTTCCTCAGGGACTTGTTGGACAGGATGCAACAAACAGATGCACCTGGCTGCTGGCTACAAGGATTCTTTGGAAGTAGCAGCATTGCCTACCCCATGTCAACAGCAAAACACTTTATCAGGTAGGGGTGCATTGTCTCCAAGCTGGCTTTGGATGAGGTTGATGTTCTCAGAGTGTAGTTCCCTAACCAGCAGCATCAAACATTGCCAATGAACTTTTTAGAATTGAGAATTCTAAAGCTGAATTAAGTTGTAATATCTTTTCCTCTTTCCTTCTCCCCAACTTCCCTCCCTCCCTGTTCTCTCCCACAGACCAGCAACACCTTCCCAGAAGCCTTGGGGACTCATTCTTAATGCCCCAGCTGGGTTGTGAGACCCCTTGAAAGATCATCAAGGAAAATGGAAGATTATCAAACTCCAGAAAATTGTAACATTCTCCCACCTGAACATTTTTTTCACACTTAAAACCTTTATTCATTGATTTACAAAATGTACAATATTTTTTAAATTTAGGCATTAATCCCACATTGATACGAAAATACTATAGGGAGCCTAAAAATAAATGTGGCACAGAGGCTAATATACCATTGCTGCTGTCTGCACTTCCAGTCGCCACTGGTGGTGGCATTTAATTGGAGGGAAAGGTCAGATGACTGCAGGTCTTGGATCTGGCCACATGAATGGCTCTTCCTTGGCTCCTTGAAGCCAGAGATGGTGAGCACATCACTTTGTTTAGGAATTGAACACAAGCCATTCTGATATCCAAGCCAACCGGATGCATGCAGACACACCTGTGCAGAGTCACCAGGAACCCCCTGGGGGGTGGATGAATGTGCACCACTGTGGACCTGCTCCCTGCACCCCAAAGCCAGAGAGGCTTGATATGGCCCCCTTCTCACTAAGAGCCAGCGTTTGGATGCTCTCTTACTCAAATAGCATGCACTGCTTAGAAAGTGTCAATGGAGGGTGACCATGCACAAAAATGGCACTTGTAGACAGGTACAACATCAAATTTCATTATATCTTATAGCATCTTTAGATGCAAGACCATCCTGTGTCTTCTTTTAGCAAGAGGGATGAATGAGGAAGCCATACCCACCCCACCCTTCCCAAATATCATCTGAGGACACACGCAGAATGGCTTTTGTGGGCTTAATAAAATCCACAAATAAGATGGGTAAATTTCCAAAAAGTCAGGCCTGACAGTTTTCTTAAGGGTGGTAATTTCACCTCCCCTTCCTCTTTAATCCTGCATCACCCATATATCCTAAATCTAAAAAGGCTTTGCATTTTGAACTTCTTTGAGCCTGAGTACCTCCATCAGTAGAATGTGAATACTAAGAATATACCTTATAAGGTTCTTGAGGGGATTATATGACTAATTTAGGTAAAATGCTTAGCATAGTGCCTGGCACACAGGAGGCGCTCAATATGTGTCTTGCTTTCTCTCCCGCCACTTCCCCCTCACAACTGTGAGTGACCAAAGTCTGAATTAGATCATTTATATCAGCGTTACCACTGTCGGTTCATCTTTGATCCTCAAGGGAATTCCATTTTATGAACCAGTGATATTTTCCTGTGGGGGCAGAAGGGCCCTGACAACACTGTCTCTGTATCAGCATTGGCTCCACCAAGTTTTATGCAGACACACCCCATAACCCCGCACAGAAACACATACCAGTGTTGGTCACGACCTGAATTATTTCTGGGACAGCACCTCTGGGGAAGCCATGAACAAAAGCCTTCAAGCAAACACAATACTCTCTCTCACAACATAAGTTAACTTTTTCCAATACTAGTGCAAGTATAATAGATCACTTTCAACATGCATACAAGCTGTACCACTGTTGAAAAAATAAGTACTCAATTTGATCATTTTGTTCAGAATAAAGAATATTTTACAATATATTTTAGTTTATAGTTATGCCATACAAAAATAAATATCGTATAACGATTTACAAAGAAGGAGAAAAAATATTAACTTGGGGTGCCAAAAATATAAGAAAGATGGTGAAAGTTTCATCATTTACTTCAAAAGCAATTGAAATGAAACAAACTTCCCATCACAAAGTTGGCTGGATCTCCTTATTAGTTTCACTATCACCCCACCTGTTCTCATCCTAGCATACTTCTTTCTCTATCAATTATGTGACAATTCAATGCAGAACCTTCCCATTAAAGTCCCTGGAGATTTGGAAGGAGAGTGGGGAGGGGTCTTAGGATAAACTTCAATTGGAGAAGAAACAGGCTGAGCCACTTCCTGAGCCTTCAGAGTGAACCGGCATCAACCTCCACCCATCTGCTTCTTTTCACATGAAAAATCATCTCTGGTAGATTAGCTATGCCTGAAGAAAACCCTACTTTGAGAAAAAATACCACATCCTGCTTTGGGACTCTTCGGACTAGGGCTAGTCCCATTGTTCCAGGTGGAATCCAGCCTCTCAGGGAGCTTAATTCGATGCCAAATCAAGGCAAATCTCACTAATTATATGAAGGGATAAACCTAGCCACTTTGTGGACGTTGATTCCATTACAGTGAGAGAATATCCTTCTCCGGCACCCCTACCCATACTTCATACTTCTGTGATGGCCTTTTTATTTCCCTCACAGAGAGAGGAAATATGAATCCTGCCACTGGGAGAAGAATGTTGGAGAAAATTGGACAAATCACTTCATACCTTCCCAGTCAGAATCTCCAAGGAAATAGTCCACCCATTTTGGAGTAGCAGTTTTAACATTCTAAAGCTATAAGTGAATTTATGAGTGCATTTTAAACCCGTGGCTTTTTACTTTCCTCCTGTAAAACACACACTATTCATGTCCATATAACATGTCACCTAACATCTCAGAGGGTTAGATGGATCTCCTGAAACTCATGAATGTATTTCAAATTAAGAACCTCAGATCTTAAATATATAATTATTTCTTGGAGCCAAACAAAGGTGTGTGGCATACAATTCCGGGTCTGTATTGGGGGCAGGTTGACGTCGATGGAGTGTTGGCTAGACTCGAAATGACCACATCGACATCATGCTTGTTCCCAATGGTACATGATGATGCCCAGCCATGACGGTTTTCGTGAGCTGTGTCGCGGACGTGTGACCACTGTCAGGCCAGTGACTCATGTATGACCATGGACCACTGCGACTGATTCCCATGGATGGCTACTGTAGACGAAGCCCTCAAGATGCTATAAAGTGAGTCCCACCACACCCACAGGCAGGACCTATCACGGACATGCAGTGCGGATTCCCATTTGTCTGATTTACAGGTGACGTTGTAACAAATGTGGCATCCGTTTCATTTCTGGAGATTGGCAAGTTACAGATATTGCCTTCACAACAGGAAGTGCAGGCCTTGTGGCCTTCGTGCTTGGAGACTCTACAGCCAGTGGATAAGCACTCTTCCAGCGGCACAGCACGCAGGGTTTGGTGACAGAGATGCTATTTCCCGTGACTTCCATTGGGTGCTGAGAATAGCAGTATCTGGTCTCTCGAGGATAATAGATGTCTGAAGCCCATTGGTTGCACTCGTAATTGTCTACTGCCTTTTCACAGGTGAAACACTTAAATCCACCAGGCTATGGTGTGGTTGAAGGGTGGAGGTGGATAATATCTTTCACAGTGCGGTCTCGGGACTGGGCAGCTCCCAGGCAATCAGCTAGCAGGCTCAGAAGCAGGAGCCAAGCCAGGTTCCATGGCAGATCCAAGCATCATTCATACAGAGGGCCTAAGAGTGGGGACTTGGGATGGCGGGGTTGAACTTGCGCTTTTGCATGAGTTGCTCAACTGCAGATTTTACTCCAACGGATTGTTACATCCCCAGCTGTGCATGGATTCTGGCCACCAGCAGCAGCCAGCTGCCCCATCCCACAAACACTGCGGCACACCCAGAGTGTGCAATGCGGAGCCCTGCCAGCTGGCAGCAAGAGCTGGGGAGTGAGGGAGGGAGGTTAGAGAAGGATGGAGGGAGGGAGGGAAGAAGGGAGGGGAGCGCAGGGGGGAGGGGCGGGGGGCCTCCCAGCTGAACATATGAGAGGAGACTTGCCTGAATGAGCCAGAAGACATCCTGATGACCAACACAGGCCATGATCCTATGACTTCACAGGCTTCCAAGTCAGAATCAAATCCAGGACAGAGTTTGGAGTCTGTGCAGAGTCTTTGCCTAGGGTTACCTGATCATAAGGATGTCTGGAGCAAAGTGGAATAGGAAAAGAACAGCAGCTGGGAGAAGAGGTTAAGAAATGGCCACACAACAAGCAAACTCACCGCCCTCCCCTGTCTACGTGGGACATGACTCCCAGGGGTATGGACCTTCCTGGCAACGTGGGACAGAAATCCTAGAATGAGCTGAGACTCAGCATCAAGGGATTGAGAAAAATCTTCTCGATCAAAAGGAGGAAGAGTGAAATGAGACAAAATAAAGTGTCAATGGCTGAGAGATTCCAAACAGAGTCAAGAGGTTATCCTGGATGTTATTCTTACGCATTAGATATCCCCTTTTTAGTTAAGGTCTAATGGAGAGGCTGGAGGGAACCGCCTGAAAATGTGGAGCTGTGTTCCAGTGGCCATGTTTCTTGAAGATGATTGTATAACGATAAAGCTTTCGCAGTGTGACTGTGTGATTGTGAAAACCTTGTGTCTGATGCTCCTTTTATCTACCTTATCAACAGATGAGTAAAACACATGGAATAAAAATAAGTAATGGGGGAATAAATGTTAAAATAAATTTAGATTGAAATGCTAATAATCAATGAAAGGGAGGGGTAAGGGGTATGGAATGTATGAATTTTTTTTCTGTTGTCTTTTTATTTCTTTTTCTGAATTAATACAAATGTTCTAAGAAATGATCATGATGATGAATATGCAACTATGTGATGATATTGTAAATTATTGATTATATATGTAGAACGGAATGATCATAAGTTAAGAATGTTTGCACTTGTTTGTTGTTATGTTTTTTTAAAAAAAATAAAGTAAAAGTCACACAGTAAGCTGGTTAGGAGCACAGCTACTTCCAAGCTGTATGACCTCAGGCCAGCTACCCAATTTCTCTGAGCCCCTGGTTGCAAGGGTTAAGTGTGGTCATGCTGGCACAGAATAACCACTCAATAAAAATTTGTGACTTTTCCATGCCAAAAAAAGAAGTGGCCACAGCTGACCCCAAAACAGCCTGGAGCAGCTGAGCTATTTAGAGCAAAACAATACAAGCAAGCAGTAGGATGGATTTATTGGAATATATCAGAATTTACCAGGGAATTAATTACATTTCCTACATAGCGGGCGCTGACAGTCAGTGAATGTTCAAGGAATGGGTGACTGCTAATGTCTGGAGAACAAGGGATGCTCATATGACACACACAAAAGAAGATACAACCCAACTGATTTGTTCAGTGAACATTTGTCAAGTGCTGGCAAATTCACCATGGCGCATGGTGGCTTTTAAGCAGGGACAGGCCAGGTACCTCACCCTGGTATTGCAGCCTCTTCTAGAAAGCCCTCCAGTGAGACCCTCAGCCACCTCTGGGTCTGATTAGATACTCAGGTTCCCAGCGAAGCTTGGGGATTCCAAATTCCAAGGCTTCCCTCTGCCCAGTCATACCAAGCTGTCCAGTTGCCAGGCTACACTATAGTTTGGGGGCAGGGACAGCCCAAGAGGTGATCTCTTTCCAGAGTCTTATATAGGAAGCAGAGTCAGTGATTCCCTTGCTTGTCCTCAGTGTTCCCACTAATCCACCTGCCCCATTCCAAGCCAAAGTTTAGAGAAAGGAAATTTGGGCACCCATTTTATCCCCTTGTTACCTGCTTCTCTGTCCTCCTTCCCCTTCCATAATCCCACAGAATCAAAAAAGCAGCAGACTTTTCTTTTAGGACTCCTACATTATATCTTTATTCTTTATAACTCCAGCTAAGTCTTAATAGTGCATGGAAATATTTATTCTTTACCCCTGAAAATTCTATGGAAACCTTTGTTTATTGGTATAATGGAGAAATAAAATAATTGGGGGAAGAATGTGGAAAAAGTCTGAGTCTGACTGGCATAGATTAAGGAGAGCACCTCCGCTCTTTATTTGCCAAACAGAGTTCCCTTGATTGTGGAAGGTCACATCATCTGGAATCTTTATCGCTTTCTCTTTGCAGCATCAAACATCCAATTATCAGGCAAAATTTTCCTTTTAAAATGTTGTATCTTGACCTTGACTTTTCATTTGATTATATAAGATTAGGAGTTAACAGAGGTGTGGGCGTTGCTAAGGGAGGGATGACGCACCGAGAATGGGCAAGAGCGGGTAGCACTGACTGCCCCTAGACCCGAGGGGCAAGGGAAGGAGCTCTCCCGGAGCTGCAACCACGGGAGAGGGGACACCCAGAGGGAGCTGTGGCCTTGAGGAGAGGAACCAGCCACTGCCAAATCATGGCCTGCAGGGAGGAAGCCAAGGGAATAAATAGCCTTGTCTCTCCTTCTTCACCCATCACTCTTATCTCCTTCTCCATTGCCTCCCATTGTCTAAATCCAATCCAAAGCTGTTTTCCAACATATTCTCCCCTCAACAGCCAGAGTGACTGCTTTAAATTCTTTATTCTCAGAACAAAATCCAAACTCCTTATCAAGGCCCCTGGACTAGCTGGATTGTGTTGACTTCTCTGACTCCTATTTCCTACCTCCCTTGACCTCACTCTTCTCACTCCAGCCACAACAGCTTCCTCTCTCTTATTCAAACAGAGCAAGCCCTTGGGCACCTTAGAACACTTGGACTTGCTGTTCTACTTGCATAGAATACTTCCCAGCTAGAACCTTCCTATCCTTCAGGTCGCAGCTCAATGGTCACTTTCTTAGAGAGACAGGACCTATCACTCCGTTTATTTCCTTTGTAAACTTTGCTCTGTCTATAGAGGTTGTCAGTGCCCTCCCATCTCCCTCAGACCTTTCAGTGGCCTTTAAACTGCTGTGGAATCAACATACAGAACCCCATGACCTCCCACTGCTTGGGTGAGACATGCACTTTGTACCATTTCTCAGATTTTCCCTGAAGAATTAAGCCCCCATTGCCGTTTATGGTTTCTGGCTTAATATTTCACCGTTTATTAGCTACCTTCCTTTTGCTGTATCATTTTTTTTGGAGGTGCCCCCTGTACCTCCAAAATAAACCACTTACACCCAAATCCTTGTCTCTGGGTCTGCTTCTGGGGAAATCCAAGCTAAAGCACCATCTAAATTTCATCTATAATAACTAGATAAAATTATGTGTTTATCTGGTTGCTTATTATCTCCCTAACAAGAATGTTACTTCTTTGAGGATATGGACTATGCCAGTTCAGGTCCTCCAGAAAGCAGAATGAGGATGGAATGTGAAGTGCAAGAGATTTATTGGAGAAAAGCTTGTGAAGGGTCTTATTTTCTTATGGCTTCTATAACAAGGTAACACAAAACAACAGAAGTTTATTATCTCATAAGTTCTGGTGGCCAGAAGTCTAAAATCAAGATGTCAGCAGGGCTATGCTCCATTTGAAATCAGCAAGGGAGAATCCTTCCTTGCCTCTTCCAGCTTCTGGTGTTTGCTCACAATTCTTGACATTCCTTGGCTTTTAGATGCATCACTCCACTCTCTGCCTTTTCCATCTTCACATGACTTTCTCCCTTGCATTTTGTCTGTCTCTGTGTCCACATTTCTTCTTCTTAAAGGGACATCAGTGATACTGGGCTGGGGCCCACCCTGATCCATTTTGGCCTCCTCTTAACTAATCACATCTTCAGAGACCCCATTTCCAAAGAAGAGCACATTCACAGGACTGAGGGTTAGGACCTAAACATGTCATTTGGAGGGACACAATTCAACCCCATTGTGCTGGTCTGAATCTGTGATGGACCCCAGAAAAGCCATGCCCTTTGATTCTCATTCAGTATTGCTGGGTGGGAGTATTTTGATTGTTTCCATGAAGATGTGACCCACCCAATTGTGGGTGGTAACTTTTGATTAGATAATTTCCATGGAGGTGTGTCTCCACCCACCAAAGGTGGAGTTGCTTACTGGAATCCTTTAAAAGAGGAAATATTTTGGAGAGAGTCCCTTTTGGTAGAGCCACACGAAAGCCAGCAGACGCCACCATGTTCGCCATGTGCCCTTCCAGCTGAGAGAGAAACGTTGAACGTCATTGGCCTTCTTGAACCAAGGTATCTTTCCCCAGATGCCTTAGATTGGACACTTCTATAGACTTGCTTTAATTGGGACATTTTCTCGGCCTTAGAACTATAAACTAGCAACTTATTGAATTCCCCCTTTTAAAAGCCATTCTATTTCTGGTATATTGCATTCCGGTGGCTAGCTAACTAGAACACCCATACAGAAGTACAGAGAGGGAAAGGGAGTATGAGTAGGCAGAAAAAGCTTTCATTCTTGATGCAGATCTGACATGTATGAAGGGAAAGAGGGAAGGAAGGAGGATTGGGTAGGAGAAGCTTCAGATTGTAACCCAGCTCTAAGAAAGTCTCAGCCAGACTGAAGGGGGGGTCCTGCAGTAATGATCTACCATTAGAGGAGTCTCAGATCAGGCAGAAATTATCTGGCTCTAGTACCCCTACCATGCCCAGTCATTGGCCAGGAGCAGCCCTGGGGAGTGTGGCCTCAAGGTGAACACTGAGGAGGATTACAAAGCTATGGCAGCCGGAGGATATGGGCTAACTGTTGTACTTGGAACAGGTTCTCTCTTGGAGGAAGATCTGAGCAAAGTCATGGACTTTGGCTGACTTGTTGAACACTGTAGCAGGTGTGCTCCATAACGCCTGGGTACAAATTAAATCACATCATTTTGTTTTGTTTTTTCTAAGTCAAATTGTATCTGCTCTAAGTCTATACCCACCAGAGTTGGAGAAAAAGAAAGTCTCAGCCTTTGGGAGTAAGGTGCCCCGTTGTAATGGTCAGGTTCATGTGTCAACTTGGCCAAGTGGTGGTACCTGTTTGTCTGGTTGGGCAAGTGCTGGCCTGTCTGCTTCGATGAGTCGAAGCATTTCATAGAATTCATAGAATTAAATCATGATCACGTCAGCCGCATCCACAGCTGATTCCATTTGTAATCAACCAAGGGGAGTGTCTTCTGCAATGAGTGATGCTTAATCTGATCACTGGAAGCCTTTTAAGGAGGATTCAGAAGAGATAGTCACTCTTCCTGCTTCGGCTGGTGAGCCTCTCCTGTGGAGCTCGTCCAGACCCTCCAGTGGAATCGTTGGCTTCACAGCCTGCCCTGTGAATTTTGGACTCTGAGTTCCTGCAGTCCAGTGAGACACTTTTATAATTTTATATTTGCGAGCGTTCCCTGTTGATTCTGTTTCTCTAGAGAACCCTAACTAATACACCCCTTAAGACCTTTAGAAGCTTAAATGGAACTTGCAAAATGAGAGGTGGGCTTCCTAGATCATGGTGGGCTCCTCATGACTCTTCTCTCTAATAAAAGCTGCCACTTTTGAACTCTGGTTATCTGATGTCTATTGGCCATTGCTGCACTGGGAAAGCTCAGCGATATCCCTCACAGATATTTTTGTTTCTCCATCAGGATTAGCTACAGAAACTGTTAGACTGTTAGAGGTACCCTTGAGCCATGACACAGCTCCCGTGATGTCCAGCTTTCATGGCTGATCCCACTTTTGAAGATCTATAAAGAAATAGATCTTCAGAAGTAGGATGCCCCCTTCATAGAGGGCTTCTGTTTAATAAATTCTTCACAGCATTTGACACCACTGACCATTTTCTTCTTGAAACACTATTCCTTTGGCTTCTGTGATACCATACTCTTTGGGTTTTCTTTCCATATTATCTGGCCAATCTGTTCAATCTTCTTTATCGACTCTACTTTTTTCTCCCATCTTATCAATTTTGGGCTTCCTCAGAGTTCTCTCAGAGACTTCTTTCCTCCACTCCCTGAGTAAGCTCATCCATCTTCGTGACTACAATCACTATGTCCTTTTTACTGAACATAAAAAATCTCATTCTCTTCCTGGAGACACCAATAAGCAGACACAAAGTATTCAGTAAGCTTTGCTTTTTTCTTTTTTCCTGTAGTTTGTAATATGAAAATAGTTTTTCTAATTTTAAAATGCAAAGTATTATTAAAATACTTAATGTGTTAATTGAGGCCCTCCAAGAAGCAGATACAAAAACAGAATTAAACATGTGAGTGTTTTATTAGGGGAATGTGAGAGAAAAGAGGGAAGGATCTGAGGGAGCCTGGGACAGCAAACAGAGCACAATGCAGGTCAGAGCTGAGTGAAGGAGAGAGGGTAGGAAAGTTGAGTGGAAGCATCATAGACCACTGTTCATTTAATCTAGGTAAAGTTTGGGAAGGCCTTTGGGAAACCTGGAGCCAAAGTTGCTTAGCAGAGGAATCCTGCCTCACCCAAGAATGGGCCTGCCTTAGTATCCCTTTGCACTCATTCATTGGCTGGGAGGCATGGCTTTGGGACAAGTATTATATTGGATTTCAAAGCAGAGTAGCTGGGCTGTCTTGATCAACTATGCCCTATTCAGCTGCATTCACATGGATGCCACATTGAAAATGTTCTTCTAAATTACATATGTACACATGCCGCCTCACCACTAACTGTTGAGCACTGATCCAAATGCTGATGATGCCACAATGTTTTAATCTATCCTAAACCTCTCTTTCCTAACTCTAGATTTATATCACAATTTTCTGTCGGACAGTTATACCTAGAACTCTGGACTTTTAAACTCAACACATCCAAATGGAATCTACCATCTACAATACCCACCTCCACCCCCGCCAATTTGCTTCTCCTATTTTTCCATCTCAGCAAAATTGTAAAGCTTTGCAACCAGAAGCTTAGATCTCATCCTTCATTTTCTCTTTCTCTCAATATCACCACAGCCCCAAATAATCAATTGCCAAGCCTTGTAATTCTACTCTTAGAACTTTCAAATTCAGCCACAGTTCTCCTTCCCCACTGCATTATGTCATTCCTGACCACTATCATTTCCCACCTGGATGGCTGCAACAACTTCTTCACTGGTCTCTCTGTGTCCCTTATTAGCTCTCCAAAACATAAAACTGATACATCATTTCTGTTTTAAAAATCTCACAATGGCTTCCCATTTCCCTGAGGGTACATCACAAACTCAACATGGCTGAAAGGCCCTTGAGGTTCTGGCTCCTGCTGAGAGCTTCAGTCTTGTCTCTCCTCCTTTTCCAACCTTGAATGCTTCTTACAACCATACCGAACTTTCAGTTTCTAGAATGTGCCTAGTTCATTCAGTCCACCAGGTTTTTATATATGCCAGCTTCTCTCTCCCACTTTATTGGCTCACTCTGTTTATCCTTTGGATCACAGCTTAGACATGGCTTCACCAGAAAGCTTTCTCTGAACCTGTGAGTGAGTTAGCACCTCTTAGGTGTTCCTAAAGCACCCTATACTTCCACAGCCCAGATTTCAGTTCTTATCACTCTAATGTGGCTGCATGCTTAATTATCTTTCAATTCCCCCAGACTATGGCACAGGAATTTCTCAATGCTCAGCTTAAATATAGCAGAGTGTTTGGCTCTCCTGATGAGCTAGCTTTTTTTCTCTTATTAGCATTTGAGAGCTCTGGAATTAATTATGTTTCCCTCTTGGACCCTGCTGCCAGGAAACCACATGTTATTTTATGTTCAATTGCAATAAATTTCCCCAGTCTTGGCTTTCAGTTATATCACTCTTCCTTCTTAATTATTTGGCTTTTGCCTTATTTCTGTTATGCTAAATATATGTTGAATGAACATATATAATTGAATCCATCTCAAATCCTTTCTGGAATCAGAAGGATAGATGGACGGATGGATGGATAGATGGATATAGGGTTGCTCTGTATTTTTTTTCATGAATGATTTGTTTGATTTTATTTAATATAGTTTCATTTTAAATTCCTTTCTAAATTTTGATGACAATATAAATGGTATTTTAAATGAGGAATATACCATAAGACCCTACTTCTAAAGGGTTTTTATTTATCCAAGTTTGTTTTCATCTTTGCCATGAACATATATAGTACTAAAAAAATAAAGAATCATAATTTTATATTCTAAGTGTTCAAGTTAACATTCAAAGTTATTTTCTGATCGATTCAGATATTTGCGTTTAAACTGAATGAAAACAAAGCTAGAACATGGCCAATATATTAGATCTTCAGCAACAATATTTGTTGCTTACAAATATGCAGGTACAAATCTGTAGAATTAATGTCACTTCATTTTATTTCTTACAAAATTCATCATTCATTATAATACCAATGACACTCCACAATTCTACATAATTTCAATAGTAAGTCATGTTCAAAATTCTTGACTCTTTGCCGAACTGTATTTTTTTAATGGTACACATTGCAGAGCTCTAGGGGCACCATTCACATAGGCTGTGATGTGAATGGAGGTCTCTTGCTTTTTTTTTTTTTTTTTTTTTTTGCATGGGCAGGCACCAGGAATTGAACCTGGGTCTCTGGCATGGCAGGCAGGAACTCTGCCTGCTGAGCCATCGTGGCCTGCCCAATGGAGCTCTCTTGAGTTGAGAATTCAGCCTGTACAACCATACAGAGTGATCCCAGGTATGAATGGATGTATGTGTGAATGAAATGATGGATATATAGATGATGGATGAATGGATGAAAGGATGACTGGATAGATGGATGGATACATAGATAGATGATAGTAGATAGATTACTAGAAGGATGGATGCATTAAGGTAACATTTCCTAAGACATGGCAACTAATAGATGTGGCTATGAAAGAGGGAGGAGCCACTGAGAGAAGTAAAATCTCTAAATCATTAAGCAAACACCTGAGTAAGACGGTACCATTTAAAAGGCCATTTATAGGGGGAAGATAAGTTTAACGTTTGGTCTGTTGAGTACGAGTGCTGTGGAGGTATACAGCTAGGGGAATCTGTGTGCCCCAAATTTCTATCTAATGGCTTGCCTGCCCCCTTCAAAAAGCAGTGCCTAGCTTCAAAAATCCCAAATGCTCAAGTGTTCCTTCCCAGCCAGGCTTCAACTTCCCTTTACAAATAAAATACTGAGTTAGAGGAAATAGAGAATGACTTTATTATAATCTTTTGTGACCCCATTTACCATCCAAACCCAGATCTTCCAACAAAGAGAAAAGGCCTGTAGGATAATCATGAATGATCTTAGGCAGATCAATAAAACTCAGTATTGGAACTTGGGCTCTAAATTAAGTGAAATTTAGGTATCAAAACTGTTACTCTTCCTGATTTACAAATTCAAAGCAATGCCAGTCAAATTTCCACCAGCACGTTTACAGAAATGGAAAAGCCAAATGAAAAACTGATATGGAATGGCAAAGGGCCCTGAATAGCCAAAAACATCTATTTTGGTTGGAGGATTCAACACTTTCTGATTTCAAAACTTACTCCAAAATTACCATTATCAAAATGGTATGTTGTGTGGCGTGTGAATATATCTCAATAAAATTGAATTTTCAAAAAATGGTATAGCACTGCATACGGACACACACATAGAGCAAAGGAATCGACTAGAAAGTTTATAAAGAAGCCCACACATCTATGGTCAACTGATTGTAATAAAGGGTGCTAAGTCCACTCAATGGGCAAAGAATATTCTCTTCAACAAATGATGTTGGGGAAATGATATTTTCATGCAAAGAATGAAGTTGAACTTTTAACTCATACTATACACAAAAATCAACTAAAAGTGGATCGATGACTTAAATATAAAAGCTAAGACCACAGAACTCTTAAAACATGTTCTAGTTTGCTAGCTGCCGGAATGCAACACACCAGAGACGGATTGGCTTTTAATAAAAGGGGATTTATTTTGTTAGTTCCTCAGAGGAAAGGCAGCTAACTTTCCACTGAGGTTCTTTCTTACGTGGAAGGCACAGGATGGTCTCTGCTGGCCTTCTCTCCAGGCCCCTGGGTTCCAACAACTTTCCCCGGGGTGACTTCTTTCTGCATCTCCAAAGGCCTGGGCTTGAGCTGCGAGTGCTGAGATGAGGAATGCCGAGCTGCTTAGGCTGTGCTACAATGTGCTCTCTCATTTAAGCACCAGCCAGTTAAGTCAAACATCATTCATTGCAGCAGGTACACCTCCTAACCGACTGCAGATGTAATTAGCAACAGATGAGGTTCACATACCATTGGCTCATATCCGCAGCAACAAAACTAAGTACATTCACCTGGCCAAGTTGACAACTGAATCTAACTACCACAACATAAGAGAAATTTTTCAGGACCTTGTTTTTGACAATGGATTCTTAGATTATGATACCAAAAACACAAGAACTAAAGGAAAAAATAGATAAATTGGACTTCACTAAAATTAAAAATGTTTCTTTGTCAAGGGACATGATCAAGAAGGTGAAAAGACAACCTACACAATGGAAGAAAATATTTGGAAACCATGTATCTTATAAGGGTTTAATATGTAGAATATATAACAGACTCCCACAACTCAATAGCAAAAAGACAATCCAGTTTAAAAATGGACAAAAGACTTGACTAGACATTTCTCCAAAAAGGATATGTGAATGGGCAAGAAGCACAAGAACATATGCTCAACGTAATTAGCCACTAGGTAACTGCAAATCAAAACCACAATGAGATACCACTTTACACCTACAGGATGGGTATTATTTTAAAATGAAGCATAAGTGTTCATGAGGATGTGGAGAAATTGAAACTCTTGTGCATTGCTTGTGGGAATGTAAAATGGTGCAGTCTTTGTGGAAAACGTTTTGGCAGCTCCTCAAAAAGTTAAACATAGAATTACCATATGACCCAGCAATTCCACTTTTAGGTATATACAACAAAGAACTGAAAGCAAGGACTCAAACAGATACTTGTACATTAATGCTCACAGAAACATTATTTAAAATAACCAAAAGATATAAACAACTCATGTCCACTGACAGATGAATGGAAAAGCAAAATGTGGTCTATCCATTCAATAAAAAACTATCTAGTCATAAAAAGGGATGAAATTCCTATACATGCTACATCATGAATGAACCTTGAAAGCATTATGCTAAGCAAAATAAACCAGACACAAAAGGACAAATATTGTATGATTCCATTTATATGAACTATTTAGAATAAGCAAATTCATAGAGGACAGAAAGAATATTAGAGATTACAGGGGTCTGGAGTGAGGGGGTAATGAGGTGTTACTGCTTAATGGGTAAAGAATTTCTGCTTGGGATGATGAAAACGTTTTAGTAGTAATAGGTAGTAATGGTAGTACAAACATTGTAAAAGTAATTAAGGCCACTGAATTGTACACTTAAAAATGGTCAAAATGGCAAATTTCAAGTTTTATATACATGGTACCACAATTAACTTCAACAGCATACATAAACTATGTCCTTATACCCCTCCATGCTGCCACTTTCATGAAGTTCTTGTCACAAATTACATATTTCTACATTATGAGTCCCCAAACCATTACTATATCATTACATTTTATGCATTTGCCTTTTAGATCCTGTAGGAAGTAGAATATGTAGTTACAAATAAAAAATACAATAGTACTAGAATGTCTTCATCTCTATCTCATTTTTAAAAGACTGTTTGCCAGATATAGAATTCTTGGATCATAACTTTTTGCTTTCAGCACTCATAATCCTCACTTTAATTTAGGCAATTGACCTGGCATGGCCTGGGTAATTTGGGTTTATCCTGTTTGGAGTTCATTGAGCATCTTGGATGCGTATCTTCATATATTTTGTTAAATTGGGGAAGATGTCTGACATTACTTCTTCGAATAGTCTCTCTGCCCCTTTATCTATTTTTTTGTCCTTATGGGACTTCCACCATGCCTATATTGGTAAGCTTGATGGCGCCCCACAGGTTCCTCAAGCTCTGTTCACTTTTCTTCATTCTTTATGTATATCTTTTAATAACAGCTTTATTGAGACATGTCACACACCATAAGATTCACCCTTTTAGAGCATACAATTCAGTGGTTTTTAGTGCATTGACAAGAGTTATGCACCCATCACCATTATCTAATTCCAGAGCATTTTTATCACCCCCAAAAGAAATATCCATAACTGAATAATCTAAAACAATTCTGAGCCTTTCATAATTTCAGACCTTTTCCATTTTGGAGGCTTCTGACATATTAAAAATGAAGAAATTCCAAATAATAGATTTAATTTATAAAATTTACAAAAATTTAGATACTGACCTTATAAGATACATGGTTTCCAAATATTTTCTTCCATTGTGTAGGTTGTCTTTTCACCTTCTTGATCATGTCCTTTGACAAAGAAACAAATAAACTATTAAAAATACAAAGTGTAATGCACAATGACCAAGTTATTTACAAGATAATTATAGGATCTGTTTTTTAGAAAAATGAATTCACAGAATACCACAGACAAAGTTAATTCAGTAAGGAGACACAGATTTAACTTTGAGGATTAACCTCCTGAGAATCTAAATCGGAGAAAGGGAGACCCAGTCACACATGGCCCTTTTCCCACCATCACCCCATCCCTACCCATCCTAGCCTAGCTAAGGTTATTTTCTAATTCCGGAACACTGTGTTAAGTGATATTAATACAGACAAAGAGGAACTAACATCCAAACACGACTGCTTTTTATTACCCGCCCCTCCTTAGATCAATGCCAATTTTCTCAATCTCACATGCCTACATGTCCCTACAAATTGCCTGTGGTACACATGCCCACAAGCTTCAACATTTGCTTACTAATAACATATAGGAAAGAAGAAATTGGGGCACCTCTTGGAAAATGTTCTGTGGAAGCCAGCTTTCAAGGTGGAGAGGGGACAATCCCTCTCTTGAAGTTAGAGTAAGGCCTTGTGGGGCTTAAAGAGATGAATCCTAAGAGATTTATCTTAAGAGAGATGAATGGCCACTGAAGTGTTTTAAACAAGTGACATAATTAGATTACTATTTTTGAAAGCATGACTCTGGCTGCCACATGGAGAATAGGCTAGAGGGGAACAAGTATGAAGCTGGGGAGACTGGAGAAGTTATTTTCTATAGTCTAGACAAAAGATGCAGTGGTAGCTTGGATGATGAGTGCCTAAATATTTGGCTTACCCACCGAATGGAGGTAGGATGGAGCCATTTATTGACATAGGAAGAGAGGTGGGGAGAGTGAATCAAGAGTCTTCTTTTGTCCCTGTGAACTTTAAGATTCCCAGTAGATATTCAAGTTGAGATGTTGAATAGGGAGTTGCTTCTATAAGTCTGGAACTCAGGAAAGAGGTAGGAGCTGGAGATATAATGAGGGGGGAGGGGTGGCACAAACACATCAGAAGGCATTTAAGGCCAAGAGAATAGAGAGGTCAAATAGGAACTGAGAGAAGAGAGGTAGGCTAAATAATCCAATATTTAGAGGTTGGATAGAGAAGATGTGAGCAAAGGACCCTGAGAAAAAATGGCAAATGAGGTAGGGGGAGAACCAGGAAAAGGCACTGTCCTAAAAGCCAGTTAAAGAAAATGTTCCAAGGAGGATCAGCTATGTCAAATGCTGCCGAGAGACTGAACAAGATGAGAAATGAGAACTGATCATTAGATTTGGAAAGATGACGGTTGCAGACGACCTCAACAACAAATTTGGTGGAGTGGTGGGGGGGAAACGTGATTTACCGTGAGTTGGGAAAAGAACAAGAATGGAGGAATTGGAGATAATGGGTCTAGACAACTCAACAAAGGAGTCTTGCTGGGTGCTATTAATTTCCTCTCCTGATCCACACTCCACTCTTTTCCACCCTGTTCTGTGGCCAGATAGGCTTACCTGTATGGACCACACCATGGGTTTCTTACTCATTGTGGGTCTGGCATAATAAGGGAGGGAGAAAGGAAGGTGAGTTAGGGCATCCCCTGCCAAAGATCTATACAACTCTCCACTTCCAGTTCCAGTAATTGCTTCTTCCCTTCTGCTTTTGGGCCCCGGGGTAACAGTGCAGCTGTCACTAATCCCGAATTCCTTCACACGCCCTGTGTCTTCACCCCCACCTCACCTCCTGCCCACACCTTTGAAAATAATGCTTTTGTAAATCATATATGTATTACATGCTATTAAATGTGAATAAACCCTGCTCGAATAATCCTAACTTGAACGTGTCTTCCGTTTCCTGTTGGGACACTGACTTATACATGCTGTAAGCCAAGAATTGTGCAGGTAGCTAGGAAACTTTTAAAAAGTTTCTTTTTAGTATGGAAAATTTCAGCATATATTAAAGTAGAGTAAATAGTATAATAAACCTCCATGGACCCATTTCCCAGCTTCAGCAATTAATTCATGGCCACTCTCATAGCTCATTATTACCCATTTCCCCACCCCACTCCAACTGGGTTATTTTAAAGAAGATCCAGGATATTATGAACATTTACCCATAAATAGTTCAGTATGGATACTTAAAAAGTAAGAATTTCTTTTATGTAACCATAATACCATTATCACACCTTAAAATTTAACAATAATTCATTAATGTCCTCAAAATATCGTCAGTGTTTAAATTTCCCTGATTGACTAATAAATGTTTTTCCCCTACTCAATTTGTTTGTATCAAAAGCCAAACAAGATCTTTACACCCCTTAAGTCTCTATAGGGACTTAACGTTTGTGTTTGTATGTTGTTTTGGTCTGTCAATAAAAGCAAAATAATAAAGAGTTATGATTTGATGAAGTAATTCCATTCTCAGGTATACGCCCAAGAGAAATGAACATATATGTCTGTACAAAAATTTATATATGAATGCTTATAGCAGTATAATTTATAATAGCTACAGAATGGAAACTACCTAAATACCCACGAAATGATGAATGGATAAATAAAATGTGATGTATCCACACAATGGAACATTACTCAGCAATAAAAATGAAGCACTGATACATGCCACAACATGGATGGACCTTGAAAACATTATACTAAGTGAAATAAGCCAGCCATCATCAAAGATCACATATTATGTAATTCAATTTATACAAAATGTCCAGAATAGGCAAATCCATAGGTAGTGGGCGGGGGGGCAGTCCTAGAGGTCTGCCACCTTTCCCTGGGACCCACAAATACATCCCATGCTCAGGACCAGATGCATTAATCTGTGGGGTAAACACAAACCCCTAGTAGACAAGGAAACCACTCGGACATTCCTTCCCCTATTGTCCCAACATGTGTAAATATTCACTGGAGACAGTCTGACCTGGTGGGCATGTTTTATGACATCCTGCTCATATCCCAGTGGTACATCTGTCCCTGGTGGGGAGGGAGCAGGATCCCTTTACTGGGGCAGTGCATAAACACAAGACAGGGCGCTGTGCGTAGAACATCTCCATGGGCCAGCCACAGATTGAGACCCACCAAAGGGAAACCGGCTCCCACTAGTGGAGCTGACCTTGCTCCATCTTCTTTGTATGAGTAAAACGTCTTTCCATTAGAGCCTGTAAGAGCTGTGCTTTCACTAGGGACACCAATACCTGTACTGGAGTGGGTGACAACTCTTTATGGGTCTCACCTTCTGACCAACAGCCTAGGGCTGGGATTGTAGGGGAAAATGGGGAGTGAGTGCTAATGGACATGGAGTTTCTTTTTGGAGTGATGAAAATGTTCTAAGATGGATTGTGATGATGGCGTCACAGCTCTTTGAGTATACTCAATACCATTGAATTATATATTTTATGTCTGAATTGTACAGTGTGTGAATTATACCACAATAAAACTGCTATAAAGTGATTTCTCTATAAAATACAACAAAGTTCTGTCCTCTCCCTTGCCTTCTCCATTTTATGATCTGTAACTTGTATGATGACATGAATGCCCTACCAATGAAACTGCAGATTACAAAAAGACAATAGAGAAAACTAAGTGGCATTATTAGAATCAGAACTGAAGGCAACCCTTATATCCCTTGATATAAGGGATATATATATACATTATATATATATAAGGGATAAAAGGGTTATATCCCTTGATATAAGGGATATAACCCTTTTATCCACCTTACATGGCCCAGTCTTACAAAGGCCCATATAAAGAGGCATAATAAAGCATCTAAAAGTAATTAAACAGGAATTTCCACTTGTGTTTGTGTCTACTGAAGGACTCTAAAGGGGATTTGTTTTATAAACTATTGCAATTCTTCTTAAATTCCCCTTGTCTCCTCAACAATTCTTCGCTCCATGATTGGTCTTGAGCCTCTCATTTCCAAAACCCCAAAGCTGTATGTAAGGATCAAAATGCTTTAAGGCTAGAGTAACAGAATGCACACATAGTCATGGCTTAAACAATAAGGAATTTATTACCCAACATATCAAGCAGTTTACAAAAGGAAGTTCTAGGGGTGGTTAATTCAGGGGCAAATAATGTTAAGGATCCAGGTGCTTTCCATCCTAACCCTGCCTTCCTCAGGAAGTTAGCGTTCCTCTTTGGGCTTGATTGGACATGGCTGCAAGATGACTGCTTCAATTTTAGGTGTCACATCTTCATCCAACCTTCCTAGAAGAGTTTCTCCTATATAGTATATATTAAAATACATATCAAGCATATATATTTAATATTTAAATTTAATATTTAATATTAAGCAGGGAATAAAAACGTTTCCCAGAAGGTGCATTACAAACCAATACCTGGTTACTGGCGGCAATAACGGAAGCACAGACAGCTTAGATCAGTTAGCATTCCTCCTCAGGGACTGGGAAGGGGCCTCTCCTCCTCTGTCTTCAGGGAGAGGGTGAGCCAGAAAACAAAATCAGGATACGTCAACAGGAAAGATGGGAGTGGAAATGGCTGTGAGCAGGCAATCAGCAGTGTCTGACCAACTTTCCTCCAATTTCAGCTTACATGACTTTTTCCTCTCTCCAAGTCCTTTATCAGTTTATTCTTTATTAATCAGAGTCCTTCCTCTTTTCCTTCCACTGCTCAGGTCCTGTCCTTCTCTACTTCTTCTCCCTACTCTACTTCTTCCCATCCTCATGACCAGAAAGGGAACTAGCAAAGATAGGACTCGCCTCAGGTCTTAAGAGAGAGGCAAATCTGGGAAACGAAGGCAGAATTCTTATTAGTGGATGATGGGACATGAATGAAAAACTGAACACTTTTAAGTGACTAAATTTTGCCTAGTGACATAAAAATTTCTCTACCAACTGGAACAACAGACTGAGTATAATTAGCTAAAATGTAATCATAATATCTGTGGTTCTGCACAGAGGTTGAAACAATCAGCTGCATACGTACAAAGGTTCAAAAGAGCATGAGTAGAACTCAACAGGAAGCAGTTTATGTGCAAAAGACTGAGGAGGCTCAGACAGAAGCAAAGGCAGTGAATCGGCATCAGGGCCAGGGCTGGGTCAGATGGCTTTCATGGGGGCATCATGTCCAGATCCGGTATGGTTTTAGCTCCACTCACCCCCAGCTCAGTTTAGAACTCCCCCGGAGAATCATGTTTGGTCCTAGGCAGTCCTGGAGAAGAGGCTGTTGACTAACTGGAGCATTCCAAGAGATGCCAGCCAGGATTGGTGAGCAGAGCAAAACCATGCCTCCCAAAGTGTAACTACATGAAGGGTACATGGTGGGAAAACGTGAGCACCACCTTTGCCTATCTGAAGAGTGGACACCTCCCCTGGAACTGCTGTCCCTACAACCTCACCTTCATATCCGAACAGAAACATCATCTCCAGGAGGCTTTCTCTGACCATCACCCTCTCCTTGGCTAAATTAGCGTCCCCTGTCAAAGAGAGGTGGCAAGGAAGTAATAGTTAAGGGCTCAAGCAGGCCTGGGCTCAATCCCTAGCTCTACTGCTTACTCGTTGTCTGATCTTAGATGAGCCGTTTCATGTCTCTGGTCTTCAATTACCTCATTGCAAAACTGAGATAAAAGTTATGACCGACCCTAGGAGGGAGGTGTTTGTCAAGCACTTAGCACAATGCATACCACGTGGTAATGGTAGCTATCCTTATTGATATGATTTAACCTTTTGCTTCCCTCTTCAAACCTTGTAATTATTTGTTTAATAACTATGTTCTCCAATATACTGTGTGCTCCATGAGGGTACCGGCCATAACTACCTTCACTAACACATTTAACTAACATGTATTAAGTCCTATCCTGTGCTCTGTGTCAAGAGCTATGCTTGCAATCATGACTAAAATTGGCACAGTGCCTTCCCCCAAGGACCTTATAGTCTGATGGGACAACAATTAAAAATGATCACAAAAAAATTTTAAAATATGAGTGTAAAGAAGGGAATGAAGTTTCTTCATCAAATATTGGCCAAATGGTTCCTGCAGGGCCACTCTCCCACATAGAACAATTCTAAACCCTGAACAAAATATGAAAAGCAACCAGAGGAAGGCACTGGCAAGCAACTCAAAGCAGGCAGATGCTGGAAGACAGTGAAAACATAAAATAAGGGATCAACACAGGATGAGTTTCTCTTTTTATGTGGCTTTTAATCTAAGGGAAGGCCTAAGTCTGTGCCAGACAAGACAGTAAAACTGGCTAGTTTGAAGAACCTGAAAACAGAGTTCGTGGTAACTTGAGTGATTAAAAAGTGAAGGGAAAAATCTCTCAGGGAGGGTGGAGCTACAAATTCTCTTTATAAAGTCTGCTCAAATATCTGGCTGACACCTGAACTACGCATGTACAGTGAAGATTCCAAATAGCCCAATTATGCCTAAAATAACTAACCTGAAAGTTCAGCTGCTGCTCAGCACAGAGGAGAGTCTGGAGTTTGAGATTAGCCAAGGAAACTGCCTCCTTTAAAAATAAATCAGTAGTCTTCAGAGGAATATAAAAAAATCCACACCATCTACACTACGTCATTCAGTGTATTAGGATATGAGCCTAAATTACTCAATGTGTGATATATACAGCATCTCCCACTGTGAAATGACCTTGTCCACTTCCTGCCTCCCACCAGCTATCCCTTTGTATAACAGCTTGGAAGCATGCCCAGTTTTGGCTACCATAACCCCGAGCAATCTTCTTTCAAGATAAGAGCACATACCAAGATGTTCTCTGAACATTTTCACGCAAGACCCTGGCATTCAGTCACCTTTGTTCCTCAGCCATATTTAATCAGTAGAGCAGTTGCCAAAGGTGCATATATATGCGGGAGAACTTTTCACCATCTCACTGTTGGTCATGGGGTAGTTGCAGCTCTCTGTACATAAGTTCCTCTAATAAATGCATCTGGACTGAACACCCTGGTGTTTAGTGCCTCTTTCTTCAGAATCTTAACTGGCCCCAATGTAGGGCAGTTGAGGGAATCCCACCTGGGTCTTCTCCTGTTTCTTCCTGTAGGGTGAGTCCTACTGCTGGTTCACCTGGACACAACAATTAGCATAGACAGCAGGATTCCAGATAAATGGGCTGGAGAAAAGAGGAAATGACACTAGGAAATCCCCCGCTGACCACAAGGGTCTATTTGGGACTCCATCACACATCTCTCAGACATCTTGCGCTGCCCTGGGAGTACAGTGATGACCCCCAGACCCTAGCAGGTCTCACCTATATGCTGGAAGGCTAAAGATGTACTCAGCTGGCAAGTAGGTGAAGCAGTAGGTAGCTGGGGCAGGGTGGCCCCCCTGTTGTGGGCAATAAAGATACCTACTGAAGCACAGTTAACAGCTGAGTCCAGAGGATGTAAACTAGAAGAAGTGCAGTTGTAACAGGACATCAGATCACCTGCAACTTTGCCAGTTTCTGACATGGCAGGGAAGGTGGAAAAGGGGTAGTCTAGGCTGAATGCCTTGGTCTGCCAGTAGGCAAAAGGGGAGCAGTGTAGTGGACAATGGATGCCCTTAGGGTAGAGATGGAAATGGGACATAGTAGTCAATGGGCCAGCTAAGAAACTTCTGATTGGTTCTTATGAATAAACCATACCCAGTCACCATTTGCGCTGATTTATGGGCAGTTATGAAAAGGTTAACAATATGGATGGCCCAAGGGGAAAGCAATAAATGGCTCATAAACAGGCGTCCCTGGTGGGAGACTGGCAAGATATCTGGAACCACCTACAATGCCCTGGGGTGGATGTTACAGTCTTGCATGTGGCCATTTCACACCGACCTCCCTCCCAGGAAACACAGAAGCAGATATCTTAGCAAAGACCCAGGCAGTGGAAATGATTGATTATACAGACATAGCTCATTGGATATACTGGAAAGGGGGGCACAAGAGTATTCATACAACATGAAGGCAGGCACAAATACTTGGTTTGCCTATTTCCAGAGAGGACATTGAGAGAGTCCCCCGGGACTGCCCTATTTGCAGCCAAGTGCAACCCAAATCTCTGCCCAAGGCGCCCTGGCCATATAACAAGAGGAATTAAAGCTTTAGACATCTGGCAGTTAGATTATAACAGGCCTCTTCCAGGGTGCTGAGGGTATTGCTATGTACTTAACTGTGTAGACACTGTTAATGGTCTCATGCAAGCATTCCCCTGCAGACGTGCCAACCAAGCATCCCCTATCAACGTACTGCAGTGTCTACAAACAATGTATGGCATGCCTGGTGTTATTTTAGTGACCTAAGGTCCCAATCACCTTAATACAAGACTGGGTACAAAGGATGGGAAAACATGGCATTTCATTTGCCTTATTGCTCTCAAGGGGATGGCCTAATAGAGAGGAAAAATGGCCCTCAAAAGAAAAGATCAAACTGTGCACTGGACAGACATCTCTGAGAGGATGGGCAGTACTCCTACCAGAAGCCTTCAGGAACTTTATGAATCACCCACCAGAGTGGTAGACCAGCCTTTGATAGGATTCTTACATAATGTGAGCCCTTGGGCAAGCCATGAATGTATGGAAACAGATGGAAGAGGCATGGAACGCTGAGCTAAATGCCACCCAATATAGGATAACATTACAAACTCCTCTCACTATTATTCCAGAAACCAGAATACTTTGGGGTCTGGGTGGACAGCACCCAAAGGATGGATCAGGATTCTCTTGCCAATAAGGCTGGAGGCTTCCCTACTCTAGAACTAATGGTGACATTCCTAGACGAGAGAGGACCCATAGAGACATGGTGGCAAAGGTAAGGGAGTGCTCAACTCTGAATGGCATGTCTGTGGCAATGGTGCACTGGATTACTGTTAACACTATTAACATAGACTGGTAGCTTCTCTCCTACCCCCATAGCAGGATGAAAGTTATGGTATAGTCAGATATGGTGAGTCCATGCTTTGGCAGTGGTCATTGCTGAAGGAAGAACCAACTAGTTTCATATTAATAGAAGGGCAAGATAGCCCCACTTCTGTTCCTACAAAGTTCCTATGTTTTTGCTGCTAGGTTATGCTGTCTTTTATGGCTAACTGCTTATGCTAATGCTTGGTACACCACTAAAAAAAGATGTTTTTAGCCTGAACCCACTACATGGCAGACATACACACTGCTCATCCAACTTGTGGGATTGTAGCCTCATGCCTTTGAGCAACTATGGAAGTGCTCCATCGTGAGTCAGTCCACTTCGAGGTCATGACTGGGCAGCAGACCAATGCTGGATCCGAGAACAACAGAAGGAAATGTCAGCCTTGAGCACCACCAACACCATAGGTGATACAGTCACCCATAAGTGGAACTAACCAGGACACAACCTAACCTTTTCCAGCAAAGCCTTGGAAAGAGAAATCATTGGGGCACATAATGCCACAAAGGACACCACCTTCCCTGTCACTGGAGGTCCTATGCCCAATTGTGGGATGAATTTATTTGGCTAACTCCTACCACGGGGATACTATCACAACCTACCTGCCTGTGCTGGCAACAAAGAAACCACACAAAAGACCATGAACTAATTGTTACTAGTTATCTGGGCTGTCTGGCTCCTGAAACATGTCCTAACTAGCAAAGACAGGCTTGTTGAGTGGAACTGAAGCCCTGGCATCTATTGGAGTCCCTCTAACAGTATATGATGGTTATGTGGCACAAACACATAGCTGTGACTACCACCCAGGTAGATGGGCGATGTACTCTAACCTTCCCATGGATGCACTCTAGCACTTTTAAATGAGCCTATTTGGAGAGAGAAGCGGAGCAGGTCTGTATTTTCTTGGTGGGATTATGTGATCTTTCTTTTTGCTCCCCAAGGAGGTATTATTGACATCATGCTTAATATGGGAAATTCCCAAAAGTTTATAACCATCCTCAATGACACAGACTCTCCATACTCAATCAAGAAACTGCAGCTATGCCCAAGGAGATGCTACAAAATTGCATGGCCCTAGATATTCTCAATGCAGAACAAAGAGATTCATATACTTTATGAAAAACTCAGTGCTGAATCTCCATTCAAGATAAAGAAGCCAAAGTGAATAAGTGCTTGGCACACTTTCAAAAACAATCGCAACTCACAGGTGACAACTCATGGTCTTTCAAATGAAGATCTTGCTGCACAGGATGGAGTAGCTTGTGGAAAACACTACTGAGGAGACTTGGCACTTATACATATTTTGGTGCAGGTTCTTTCTCCAATACTCCTCAGAAAAAGTGAAAACAGCATTATAAGCTATCCCCATCCTGCCCGTGGCCCAAGGACTCTTGCGGAAGAGGGAGCATGTGAGATTGTAAGGGTCAGTCAGAGGGGTGGACTGTGCACTACACACGGCCTGTCCTCCCTGAGGGAGGACTGATCTCACCCCTGCCATCCTCCTCAGACATCCTTTCCCACGGCACCCTGGAAGCATGCCAAGCTTTGCTGCTAGAAACTTGAACACAGCCTGAACTGAGCACATCTTGCTTGAAAAAAGTGCACACACCAAGATGTGTTCCTAATACTTGTTCACAAGTATTACTTAGCCACCTTTGTTTCTCAACTGCATACACTCATAGAGCAGCTGCCAAAGTTGCGTACATATGCAAGTGAACTACTTGCCATGCTGCTGTCTGCTGTGAGGTAGCTGCAGCTCTCTGCTCATAAGTCCCCCTAATAAAAGCTGTTGAACTGATGACTCTGCTATTTAGTGCTGCTTTCTCAGAATACAACCCATACCTGATGTAGGGCGGTTTGGGGCAGTCCCAGTTGAGTGCTATATTTCTTCTTTGGGGGCAAGCCCTACTGCTGATTCAGCCGGTCACAGCAATGAACCTAGTCAGCAGGATCCCAGATAAATGGGCTGAAGAAAAGAGGAAGCGACATTGGAGAAATCGCAGGGTGCCTCTCTTATACATCTGCAGACCAATCCGGGAGTATGGTAATACCCCCAGAACGCTGGCAAGTCTCACCTATAAGCTGGAAGGCTAAAGATGTACTCAGCTGGCAAGTAGGTGAAGCAGTTGGTGGCTGGGGTAGGGTGGCCCCTGTTGTGGGCAATAAAGATACCTACTGAAGCACAGTTAACAGCTGAGGCCAGAGGATGTAAACTAGAAGAAGTGCAGTTGTAACAGGACATCAGATCACCTGCAACTTTGCCTGACATGGCAGGGAACGTGGAAGAGGGGGAGTCTAGGCTGAATGCCTTGGTCTGCGAGTACGCAAAAAGGTGTGGGAAAAGGCTCCCTGAAGTGAAGATCTGGGCTATAGCAAAGGTCCCTACTGACATGCAAATACATGGAACCCTTTAGAAAGTGCGAGTGAGTCCAAGGATTTGGTCAAGGCAATCAGCTCAGAGGACGAGGGAAGGGAAGCATCTCTGCACGCTCAGCCCCTTAGACACAATGAGGCAAAACAGACTAGACTAGCGGGAGCTCAAGGATTCCCTCCGCCAGCAAATCAACCACACTCCATCTGGGATTATACCCTGGCAGAGCTGACTGATAGTGCAAGATGTTTCTGCCAAAATCCTACGGAGGCACTGGCAGCATGGCTAGTAAGGCTGTGGGACAGTGGAGCTGATGGGACGGTCTTGGCAGGAAGTGAGGCTGAAAGGATGGGTTATGTCACCGCTCATCTAAGCATCAGTCAGTGCTTATATGGGATGAGGGAAGTGCTGGGCACACATACCTTAATTCATTCAATCATTAATACCTGCTGCGATGCATAGCCATCGGGGTGGGGAGTGTATGCCAGGATATGCCACCACCCTCTAAAAAACTATTGAAGAAACATAAGCGCTACTGAGAGAGCCAACAATACAGGCGGCCATTTATGCCCCACTCTTCCTGAGTCCTGACAACACCACTTTCATGGCAGTCATGAGGATTAAATGATTAAAAGTGTCAACTCCTGATTGGAAGGGGGCCCTCCTCCCTATTCTATGTCCTCTTGGTGTATGACAAGCCTTGCTGAGATAGGACAGATCCAGACAGATACCAGGACATCCAGAGTCTGGAATGCCAATTGGGAGAGTGAAATTAAGAGAAAAGGAAAACCATCTTCCCCCAAATCCAATGCAAAAAAGGTTTCCTGCAGCTGAAAGCTGGAATGGTGCAGGAAGAAACCAACAAACAACCCAGCGCTATCCTACTGAAATACTGCAAGGGGCTGAAGCTAGAACAGCAATACACTGAAGGTATTGTCCACAGACGAGGGTTAGAACCAGCTGCCCCCACTCCAAGGAGGAGGATACTTCAGATACCACGATAGGAGAATTTCATCTAAGCTTGAGAGATTGGAAGGTGGTGCTGCAGGGCAAACCAGGTGGGAACATGACCAGGGAGAACAGTGGCTATTAAACAATATCACCTGCCTGGGGGGCACAGAGAAAGATCTGTGACTATCTTGGAATTGAAAAGGTACATATTATCTAACCAGCCCAGATTCCTTTCAATGGCCCAGTTTGTATGAAAGCTAGATGGAATGTTCCCACACCATAGATGACTGGCTTGCTTGATTGGAGCTGATGTCCTGGTACCTACTGGATTCCCCCTAACAGCACATAGTGGTTATGTGGCACAAACACATGGCTGTGGCTTCCACCAGGGTGGATGGGCGATGGACTCTTAGCTTTCCCTGGATATACTTTAGGATATCAGACACAATTTCAGTGCCCTTCCATGAGCCTATGTGGAGAGGGAAGTAGTGCAGGCCTGTGTTCTCTTGGTGGGATTATTTGATATTTTCCTAATACTTGCTCACAAGCCCCTAGCAGTTAGCCACCTTTGTTCTTCAACCATAGATAATCTGTACAGAGGTTGCCATAGGTGCAGACATACTTGAGTGAACTTCTCGCCATCTTGCTATGTGTTGCAAGGTAGCTGCAGTTTTCTATTCATAAGTTCCCCTAATAAATCCATTTGGATTGATCACTCTGGTGTTTAGTGTCTATCTCTTCAGAATCTCAACCCGTCCTGATGTAGGCCAGTTTTGGACAGTCCTAGGAGGGTTTTCTCCTATTTCTTCTTTAGAGCCTTCTCCTGCTCCTGGTCATTGGGATGCAAAACTCAACATGAGAACAAATAGAAAAAATTGGCCTACCCAAAGAGAAAAGATAATCAAGATACCAACACCCAGAGAATCCAGATGTTGGAATTATCAAAGAAGTATTTAAAAATATTTATTATAACTATGTTCAAGAATGTAAAGGAACAAATAATAAATTGCAGCAGAAATATAGAAACTTTAAAAAAAAAGAACCAAATTAAAATTCAAGAACTGAAAACTACAATATCTGAAATTTTAAAATTCACTGGAGCAACTTAACAGCAGATTGAAGGTAATAGGATAAAAAGAGTATGAAAGCTCAATAGTAAGTATCCATTTTGAAGAACAGAGAGAATTAAAGATTGAAAAAGCAATGAACTGAGTTCAGGTACCTATGGGACTTTACCCAAAGGTCTAACAAATATGTAATTGGAATCTCAGAAGGGGAAAAGGAGCAAATGGAGCAGAAAAAACATATATTTAAAGAAATGATCAGAATTTTCTCAAATTTAGTAAAAGATATAAATGAACAGATTCAAGAAGTTCAATGAACCATAAGCAGGATAAATAGAAAGAAAACCACACCTAGGCACATCGTAACAATTAAGAGAAAATCTTGATAGCAGCCACAGAAAAATGTTATATTACATACAGCGGTACATTGATTTGAAGGAACAATGATCTGTTAGAAACAATGGAGGTCATAAAACAGTGTATCAACATCTTTAAAGTGTTGGAAGAAAAAACTGGATTCTACATCCAGCAAAAAAAAACCCATCAAGAATAAAGATGAAACAAAGAAAGGTTTGAAGAAGGTGTTAAAGTAGAGAATAATGGGCATGGCATGGAGGTAGGGTCCATTTGTGCAGAGTCACCAGGGCAGGCTTCACTGAGAAGGGGACATTTGAGCTGAAACCTGAGGAATGAGTAGGCATCAGTCTTGGGAAATTTCCCATTCACTACTATACCTTAGTCCAGTACAGCGACTGGCAAAATGAAAGAAAAGCTGCATGTGAAAAGGATTAGACCTTTTCTTGACAGTTTTAGAGGCCAGAACTGAGGTCAACAGCTGGAATTTACAGGGAAGCAAGAAAGACTTATCAATTAGCATTTTGCTAATAGAAAATAATGATGACAAGATCTCTGAGGTATGGGACAACTGACTATAGAGTTAAAAAGAACAGTTTAAGCTGGGAGACAGAAGGACTGCCATGAAACCTACACCACCCAAGACTGTCAGGGAAGCGGTAAACCCAACTCAGGTACCAAGTAGGCAGGTTTCACCTGGCAAGTGGTCAAAGATTACAGTAGTGGTTCTTAGGCTTCTCCATGCATCACAATTATCCCGTGAGCTGGTCATAGTTACAGATTCCTGAGCCCCACCACAGAGTCTTCTTTAGTATGACAGCGACAGGATGTTGACTCTACATTTTAATATTCTACAGGTGATTTTTATTCAGGTGACTAGAAGATAACACTTTGAGAAACATGCCCTCATCACAACATCTGGCCACCACCCTTTGGTCTTTTAGCAACCAGAGAAGAGGCAGGTGAAGTAACTAGACATCCCAACAGGAGAGGAGGAGACTCTAACAAGAAATCCAGATGAGCATTTCCCTGAAATGCATTCAGTCACCAAGAATTGTATTATTAAAGGCGATCTGATGGCAGACAGAAAAAAAAAAACATTTATTCTTACTTAAAAAAATACTATCTCACAGTAAGTGCACTTCAGGCATGTCAGTTTCATAAAGTATCAAGTAATAGGTTTCATTTAGGCTTCTGGCTGAAATAAGAAGAAATTATTATTTTATATCACAGCAGGTGCCACAGTTGTCAGCTCCAGGTTTGGTTCATTTAGTGGCTTCATGGTTCACCAAAGACATAGATTCTTCCTAGCTTTCCGCTCTGCACCGTCAGCCTCTCCTTGGCTGGCTCCCTGCATTCAGCGATATGGCTGCCACAGTTCTGGGCATCGTGACTAACATGACAACCTCCAGCAGAAGAGGGGCTACATCTTCCCATACAGATTGTTTTTAAGAATCAGTCAGGACGCCTTCCTCAGAGGACTCCTACACTGACCATCAGCGGTCAGAACCAAATCACATGCCTCTTCTAAGCTAATCACTGGCAAGGGACTTGTATTATTCAAGACTGACTTAGACAAATCAGAATTCCTAAAATCGCATTGGGGAGGAGTGGACACTGGAACAAAACCCAGGCTTTGCTTGTAGGCGAGGGGAAAATAGCTTTGGGTAAGGCGAACAATAGACCATACTATATAATATTTCTTCGTATTTCCTACTTGAGTGTAAGAGATGAAAAATCAAGGTCTTAAATTTATTAGTTCCCATTCACTCATTCATTTATCCATTCATAATTACGTTCCTCCTATGTGCCTGATAGTGTGTGACAGGTAATTATACAGCTGTAAATGAGATAGGGAAGATTATCTCCCCTAGGGTGGACTTTAGTAGGTGTTTTGATGGTGTAACAGCCAAATATTACTTTAGAACGGAAAACACTTCAAATATTGTATGATTCCACTTCTGTGAAGTATCAAGAATAAGCAAATTCACTTAGACAAAAAGTTGATTAGAGGTTACTAGAAGCCAGGAGTAGGGAGGAACAGGCAGTTAATGCTTAAAGAGTATAGCATTTCTGTTTGGGGTAATGAAAAAGATTTTCTAATGAACGGTGGTGATGGTAGCACCATATTGTCAATATAATTAATGTAACTGAATTGAACACTTAAAAGTGGTTAAAATAAAGTTTTTATGTTATATAATACATGTTACCACAATGAAAATTAAAAAGAAAAAAAGGTCCATGTTGGCAGGAAGTGAATATGTAATGGGAAACAAGAAGAGCATTCCAGCTCCTGGCCTTTCTGAGCAAATTCCCCAGCCTTTCCCAAAATGAAACAGACATGTAAGTAAGTACAACTTGCTTCATGAGAATATAGCAAAATCTACAAAATGTGCACATGCAAATTCTGGGTAATGGAATATTTCCCACAGATATATTTAAATATGTACACATACACATTGCACATTGATGCTACCAGCAATATAGTTTGTCATACCAAGAATGGGACTAATACAAATGTCCATGATGAGAAGACTGGTTAAATAAAATTTGAACTTCAATATAACAGAATACTCAAGTCATTAAATAGATGAGCCAGATTTGTATGTGCTGATATGGAACCATCTCCAAACTCTATTGTTACTCTAAAGTATAGAGGGCAATTTATGCTTGTGTAGTAATGAAGTGTTCTGGGAGAACAAAGAAGTTGACAAAGGACACAAATATACACATATGAGAAGTTCAACAAACACCAAATAGGATAAATGCAAAGAAATCCACCAAGAAACATCATAGCCAAATACCAATAGACAAACACAAAAAGAGAATCCTAAAAGCAGTGGGAGAGAAGCAATAAGATTAAATGCCAATTTCTCATCAGAAACTAAGGAGACCAGAAAAGAGTGAGATGACATATTTAAAGTGCTGAAAGGAAAAACTGTCAACCAAGAATTCTACATCCAGCAAAACTGTCCTTCAAAAATGAGAGAGTAGGAGGGGCCATGGTGGCTCAGCAGGCAGGAATGCTTGCCTGTGATGCCGGAGGACCCGGGTTCGATTCCCGGTGCCTGCTCATGTAGAAAAAAAAAAAGGAAAACAAAACAAAAAAAAAAAAAGAGAGAGTAACAAAAAAATTTCTAGATAAACAAAGCCGAAGGAGTTTGCTACCATCAGATTTTCCTCAAGAGAAAAGCTAAAGAGAGTCCTTCAGGATGAAAGGAAAAGACACTAGTCAGTAACCTGAAACCATATAAAGAAATAAAGATCAATAATAGGGCCACCACATCAGTAAATTTAAATGGCAGTGTTACATTCTTGGTTAGCAACTCTACTTTTTATTTCTTACATGATCTAAAATATAAATGCATAAAAATAATCATAATTCTATATTACTGGGCACAAAAAGCATAAAGACATAATCTGTGACAAGAACAACACAAAAAGGAGAAATGGAGGAATATAGAAGAGAGATTGTGTATGTTTTAAAATAAAGTTGGTATGAACTATTGTCATGGTTGGGTTCATGTGTCAACTTGGCCAGGTGGTGGTACCTGTTTGTCTGGTTGGGCAAGTACTGGCCTGTTACAATGAGGACATTTCATAGAATTAAATCATGATCATGTCAGCTGCATCCACAGCTGATTCCATTTGTAATCAGCCAAAGGGGAGTGTCTCCTGCAATGAGTGATGCTTAGTCTAATCACTAGAAGCCTTTTAAGAAGGATTCAGAAGAGACAGGCTCTCTTCCTGCTTCGGCTGGTGAGCCTCTGCTGTGGAGTTCATCCAGACCCTCCATTGGAATTGTCGGCTTCACAGCCTGCCCAGCGGATTTTGGACTCTGCGTTCCCGCGGTCACATGAGACACTTTTACAAATTTCATATTTGCGAGTGATCCCTGTTGATTCTGTTTCGCTAGAGAATCCTAACAAATACATCTTGGTACCAGGAGTAGTTCTTAAGAAACAGAATCTTAAAAATGGGTTTTTATGAATGGTTTTCTACTCTGACTGGACTCAAAGGCACTAAGGACTCTGATTCCCATAATCAGAATGACACTCCCAATCCATGGAGTGAGTTGGCAAAAGAGATAGTCAAAATATCACCATTCGATTCTCCTAGTGCTTCTCTTATACGAAGCCAGGCTCCGTAGAGCCAGGCTCTACAGAGTTTTGTAGAAATAAGGGGTATAGAGATGTTGGCTGGTTGTTGTTAGATACACTGGCTACATTAAGGAGTGAAAGGAATGGGCTTAAGGCTTCAAACAAGAAGCTTGAGCACCGTCTGACAGATGTAGACGTTTCTATGAGTATCCTGAAGGAAAATCTCATTTCCTGTAGCTGCAGACTTGAGATCTCTGAAAATCAGACTCAGAATCTTATTGTTAGAGTAGTACCTTTACAACGTAAACTGAAATCTCAATGTTGCATGGTGTCTGCCATTAAACGGAGGGCATTGATTGGAAAGGAGTGGGACCCCGAAAAATGGGATGGTGACATATGGATTGATAATGATATCGGGGGTGAGGTTGAAACCCTTGATCATGCTGAGTCTTCTCTAGATAACCCTATAATAGTTTGCCCTGAAGCACACGGCTTGGAAGATATTTCTAATTCTTTCCATGACCCACCCCCACCACCCCTCATTTCTTCCAGACCTGTAACAAGACTAAAGTTCCAATAGGCCCCTAAAGGTGAGGTACAAAGTATCACACATGAGGAGGTATGCTATACTCCAAAAGAACTGTGTGAGTTTTCCAATTTATATAGACAAAAATCAGGGGAATATGAGTAGCAATGGATTTTAAGGGTGTTGGATAATGATGGGAGGAATATAAGGCTGGATCAGGCTGAATTTATTGATATAGGCCCACTAAGCAGAGATTCTGCATTTAATGTTATAGCTCAAGTGGTTAGAAAAGGTATTAACAGTTCATTTGGATGGTTGGTTGAAACATGGATCAAAAGGTGGCCAACATTACCTGAGGTTGAAATGCCAGAACTGCCCTGGTATAATGTAGATGAGGGGATCCAGAGGCTTAGAGAGATTGGAATGTTAGAGTGGATTTATCATGCAAAGCCTGCTCTTATACCCCAGGAATGTCTGGAGGATGCCCCTTTTACCAGAACAGTGAGAAGTAAATTTGTGAGACTAGCACCATCATCCCTGAAGAGCTCTGTGGTTGCACTTCTCTGTAGGTCAGATATTACTGTAGGAACTGCTGTCACTGAGCTGGAATCCTTAAACACAACGGGGATGACAGGATCCTGAGTTGGCAGAAGCCAGGTGGCAGCACTTAATCACCAAAGACAGGGTAGATGTGGATATTATGAAAGAGAGCAAACTCAAAGCAGGCATCAAAATTATGACTCACAGAGATTTGTGACATTGGCTAGTAAATCATGGGGTACCTAGAAATACAATAGAAGGACAGTCTACTAAATTCTTGTTCAAGCTGTATAAACAAAAGAGTTCTAGGTCAAGTGAACAGAAGTCTAACCTGTATTACAAAAAGACAGAGTCACGGCCCCTTAATCAATTCGCAGACTTGACACAGTTTACAGATTCAGAGCCCCTTGAATGAAGGGGAGGCCAGGTCTGTTTGGGGGAGAACCCTGTTACACTGCCACAAATTTATACTCTTAATCTTCCTCCAAGCCTTCCCCAAGGAGACTGACAGCCTTTTACCAGGGTAACTGTATACTGGGGAAAAGGAAATGATCAGATATTTCAGGGATTATTAGACACTGGTTCAGAAGTGACATTAATTCCAAGGGACCCAAAATGTCACTCTGGTGCACCTGTCAGAGTGGGGGCTTATGGAGGCCAGGTGATCAATGGAGTTTTAGCTCAGGTCTGTTTCACTGTGGGTCCAGTGGGCCCCCAGACCCATTCTGTAGTTATTTTCCCAGTTCCAGAATGTATAATTGGTATAGACATACTGAGCAACTGGCAGAATCCCCACATGGGCTCTCTTAACTCGTGTAGTGAGGGCTATTATGTGGGAAAGGCCAAGTGGAAGCCACTAGAACATCCCCTACTGAGCAAAATAGTAAATCAGAAGCAATACCGGATTCCTGGAGGGATTGCAGAAATTACTGCCACTCTTAAGGATTTGAAGGATGCAGGGGTTGTGATTTCCACCACATCCCCATTCAACTCTCCTATTTGGCCTGTGCAGAAAACAGATGGGTCTTCGAAGATGACAGTGGATTATCGTAAGCTCAACCAGGTGATAACTCCAATTGCAGCTGCTGTTCCAGATGTGGTATCATTGCTTGAGAAAATCAATACATCCCCTGGTACCTGGTATGTAGCTATTGATCTGGCAAATGCTTTTTTCTCAATAGCTATTAGTAAGGACCACCAGAAACAGTTTGCTTTCAGCTGGCAAGGTCAGCAATATACTTTCACTGTCCTACCTCAGGGGCATATCAACTCTCCAGCCCTATGTCATAATCTTGTCCGCGGAGAACTTGATCGTTTCTGCCTCCCACAAGACATCACACTGGTCCATTATATTGATGATATCATGTTGATTGGACCTAGTGAGCAAGAAGTAGCAACTACTCTAGATTTACTGGTAAGGCATTTGCGTGTCACAGGATGGGAGATAAATCCAACAAAAATACAGGGGCCTTCCACCTCAGTGAAATTTCTAGGTGTCCAGTGGTGTGGGGCATGTCAAGATATCCCTTTTAAGGTGAAGGATAAATTGCTGCATCTGGCCCCTCCTGCAACCAAAAAAGAGGCACAAGGCTTAGTTGGTCTTTTTGGATTTTGGTGACAAAGTATTCCTCATTTGGGTGTGCTACTCTGGCCCATTTATCGAGTGACCAGAAAAGCTGCTAATTTTGAGTAGGGACCTGAACAACAGGAGGCTCTGCAAAAGGTCCAGGCTGCTGTACAAGCTGCTCTGACACTTGGGTCGTACGACCCAGCAGATCCAATGGTGCTGGAAGTGTCAGTGGCAAATAGAGATGCTGTCTGGAGTCTTTGGCAGGCCCCTATAGGAGAATCACAACACAGACCCTCAGGATTTTGGAGCAAAGCCTTACCATCTGCTGCAGATAACTACTCTCCTTTTGAAAAACAGCTTTTGGCCTGTTACTGGGCCTTAGTAGAGACTGAACGCGTAACCATGGGCCACCAAGTTACCATGGGACCTGAGTTGCCTATCATGAGCTGGGTGTTGTCTGACTTACCAATCCATAAAATGGGCTTGCACAGCAGCACTCTATTGTAAAATGGAAATGGTATATACAAGATAGGGCCAGAGCAGGTCCTGAAAGCACAAGTAAGTTACATGAAGAAGTGGCCTAATTGCACATGGTCTCCACTCCTGCCACATTACCTTCTCTTTCCCAGACCAGAGCTATGGCCTCTTGGGGAGCTCCTTACAGTGAACTGACTGAGGAAGAGAAAACTCGGGCCTGGTTTACAGATGGTTCAGCACAATATGCAGGTACCACCTGAAAGTGGACAGCTGCAGCACTACAACCCCTTTCTGGGGTGTCTTTGAAGGACAGTGGTGAGGGGAAATCCTCCCAGTGGGCAGAACTTCGAGCAGTGCACCTGGTTGTTCATTTTGCTTGGAAGGAAAACTGGCCAGAGGTGCATCTGTATACTGACTCATGGGATGTTGCTAATAGTTTGGCTGGATGGTCAGGGACTTGGAAAGACCATAATTGGAAAATTGGTGACAAAGAGGTCTGGAGAAGAAGTATGTGAATAGATATTTCTGAGTGTGCTAAAAACATGAACATATTTGTGTCCCATGTGAATGTGCATGGGACTTCAGCAGAGGAAGATTTTAATAATCAAGTGGATAAGATGGCCCGTTCTGGGGATACCAGTCAGCCTCTTTCCCCAGCAACTCCTGTCATTGCTCAATGGGCTCATGAACAAAGTAGTCATGGTGGTAGGGATGGAGGTTATGCATGGGCTCAGCAACATGGACTTCCACTCACCAAGGCTGACCTGGCTACAGACACTGCTGAGTGCCCAATCTGCCAGCAGCAGAGACCCACACTCAGCCCCCAATATGGAACCATTCCCCAAGGTTACCAGCCAGCTACATGGTGGCAGGTTGATTATACTGGACCACTCCCTTCATGGAAGGCGCAGTGATTTGTTCTAACTGGAATAGATACATACTCTGGATATGGGTTTGCTCTCCCTGCATACAATGCTTCTGCCAAAACTACCATCTGTGGGCTTACAGAATGCCCTATCCATCTCATGGCATTCCACATAGCATTGCTTCTGATCAAGGAACACACTTCACAGCAAATGAAGTGCAGTAATGGGCACATGCTCATGGAATTCTCTGGTCTTACCATGTTCCCCATCATCCAGAAGCAGCTGGATTGACAGAACAGTGGAGTGGCCTTTTGAAAACTCAATTACAGTGCCAACTAGGGGGCAATACCTTGAAGAGCTTGGGTAATGTTCTCCAAGAAGCTGTTTATGCTCTGAATCAGCGTCCACTGTATGGTGTGTTTCTCCCATAGCCAGGATCCATGGGTCCAGGAACCAAGGGGTGGAAATGGGAGTGGTACCACTCACTATTACCCCTAGTGATCCACTAGGAAAATTTTTGCTTCCTATCCCTGCAACCCTGAGCCCTGCCAGTCTATAGGTTTTAGTTCCAAAAGGGGGAGTGCTTCCACCAGGAGAGACGTCAATGATTCTACTGAACTGGAATCTAAGACTGCCACCTAGTCACTTTGGGCTTCTCATGCCACTGGATCAACAAGCCAAGAAGGGGATTACATTACTGTCTGTGGTGATTGACCCCGACTATCAGGGGAAGTAGGACTGCAACTACATAATGCAGGTAAAGAAGAGTTTTCTTGGAATATGGGAGATCCCCTAGGGCGTCTTTTATTACTACCATGCCCTGTGATTAAAAATCAATGGAAAACTTCAACAGCCCAATCCAGACAGGACTACCAATGGGTCTGAAACTTCATGAATGAAGGTTTGGTTACCCCACCAGGCAAACAACCATGGCCAGCTGAAGTGCTTGCTGAGGGTAAAGGGAACATGGAATGGGTAGTGGAAGAAGAAAGTGATAAATATGAACTTCGACCATGTGATCAGTTACAGAAACGAGGACTGTAATGCTGTTTTGTTCATATTATACTATTTAAGTTGTAAGATATCAAGTTTAAGAATGAATATTACCCAAGGATTTGCACCTATTCCAGTTATATGCAGGAAAGTTGAGTATTGTTAGGTGAAAGAAAAAATGTGTGTTTTATTGTTTTTATTCAGAAATTAGGTATGGGTTAATGTGGTATGTATAGCTGCCAAGTTGACAAGGGGTGGACTGTCATGGTCAGGTTCATGTGTCAACTTGGCCAAGTGGTGGTACCTGTTTGTCTGATTGGGCAAATGCTGGCCTGTCTGTTGCAATGAGGAGATTTCATAGAATTAAATCATGATCATGTCAGCTGCATCCACAACTGATTCCATTCGTAATCAGCCAAAGGGGAGTGTCTTCTGCAATGAATGATACTTAATCTAATCACTGGAAGCCTTATAAGGAGGATTCAGAAGAGACAGGCTCTCTTCCTGCTTCAGCTGGCGAGCCTCTCCTGTGGAGTTCGTCCAGACTCTCCACTGGAATCGTCAGTTTCACAGCCTGCCCTGCAGATTTTAAACTCTGTGTTCCTGCAGTCACGTGAGACACTTTTATAAATTTTATATTTGCAAGTGTTCCCTGTTGATTCTGTTTCTCTAGAGAACCCTAACTAATACAACTATAAACCAACAATTTATTAAGTTCCCCTTTGTAAAAGCCATTCCATTTTTGGTATATTGCATTCTGTAGCTAGCAAACTAGAACAGGGAGAAAGGGGGGAAGTTCAACTTCCCCATTTGGAGAATTCCTGATATTCTCTCAAGCAGTGGGGACAACCAAATCAATAGGCTGAGCCCTCAATCTTGGAGTTTCCTATAAAACTTATCCCCACAAAGGATAAGCTAAGCCTACTTAAAATAGGCCTAAGAGTCACCCCCAGAGAATCTCTTTTGTTGCTCAGATGTGGCCTCTTTCTCTCTCAGCCAACACAGCAAAATCACTGACTTCCCACACTTTATAGGGACATGACTCCCAGGAGTATAAACCTCCCTGACAATGTGGGACAGAAATCCTAGAATGAGCTGGGATTCGGCATCAAGAGATTGAGAAAATCTTCTCGACCACAAGGGGGAAGAGAGAAATGAGACAAAATAAAGTGCCAGTGGTTGAGAGATTTCAATCAGAGTTGAGAGGTTATCCTGGAGGTTATTCTTACACATTATGTAGACATCCCCTTTTTTAGTTTATGGTGTATTTGAGTGGCTAGAGGGAAGTGCCTAAAACTGTAGAGCTGTGTTCCAGTAGTCATGTTTCTTGAAGACAATTGTATAATGATATAGCTTTTGCAATGTGACTGTGTGATTGTGAAAATCTTGTGTCTGATGCTCCTTTTATCTACAATATGGACAGATGAGTAAAAAATATGGATAAGAAATAAACTAATAATAGGGGAAACAAAGGTTAAAATAAATTGAGTAGATTGAAACACTAGTGGTCAATGAAAGGGAGTGGTAAAGGGTATGGCATGTATGGGATTTTTTTTCTTTTTTCTTTCTTTTGCTAGAGAGATGCAAATGTTCAAAAAAATGATCATGGTGATGAATACACAACTATGTGATAATATTGTGAGCCATCGATTACAACCATGTCAAGAATGTTTGCATGTCTGTTGTTTATAATAAGAATATTTAAAAAATAAAAATAAAGTTGGTATCAATTCAAACTAGAGTGTTATAGATTTAGGCTATAAAATGTTGACCCCATTATAACCACAAAGAAAATATAAAATATATATACAGAAAAGGAAATGAGAAGAGAATTAATCTGCTTTACTATAAAAGATCAACTATATAAAACATGTATACCAGCAATGGAAGAAAAGATGGACAAATAAGGTATAAGACAAACCAAAAAAAAAACCACAAATGGTAAAACGGCTTAAATAAGTCCAGCTTATCAGTAATTACCTTGAATGTGAATGGATTAAATTATTCAATCAAAAGGCAGAGATTGGAAGAATGAATTAAAAAAAGTATGAGCCAAATATATACTTTTTAAAGACTTTTGTTAGAGCCAAAGACACAAATAAGTTGAAAGTGAAAGGATAAAAAATTATCTGTAAATCATGACCAAAAGTGAGCTGGGTTAGCTACAATAATATCAGACAAAATAGACTGTAATTCAAAATTGTTACAAAGATAATTTTTTTATAAAAGAGTAAATTAATCAAGAGAATGTAACAATTATAAACATTTACACACTTAAAATAAGGCCCCAAAATACATGAAGAAAACATTGATATGATTGAAGGAAGAAACAGACAGTTGTACAATAATGTTATAGACTTCAATACACTACTTTTCAATATGTATAGAACTTTAGGTAAAAAATCAATAAGGAAATGGAAGACTTGAACAATAATATAAATCAACTAGACCTAAAAGTCATATATTGAACATTACACCCCAAAATGGCAAAATATACATTCTTCTCAAGTGCACATGGATCATTATCCAGGACAGACCATGTGTAGGTCATAAAACAAATCTCATTACATTTTAAAAATAATTGAAATCATACAAAACATCTGTGGTGGATTGAATCATTACCCCACAAAGGACATGGATCAGATTTTAGTCTGTGTTCCTGTAGGTGTGAACCAATTTGTGAATATGACCTTTTGTTATTAGTATTAAGTTGTGGCCAAACTGAAGCAGGAGGATCTTAATCCATGTGTCCATAGGCCTTACAAAGAGATAAAATTTGAATGCAGTCAGTCAGGAGAAAGCCACAAAAGAAGCTAGAAGTAGAAGCCAGAAATCAGAAGAAACCAGAGAGGAGAGAGAGAGATTTCCATGTGACCAAGACAGAAATGAATCTATAAGCCATAATCGGAACACGAGACTCTAGGATAAAGCAGACTTTGCCAACACCTTGATTTTGGCCTTCTAGATTCCAAACCTATGAGCCAATGAAATTCTGTTGTTAAGCCAACCTAGTATGTGGTTTTTGTTATAGCAGTCCTGGAAAACTAAGACAGTATCTTCTCCAACAACAATAGAATAAAGCTAGAGATCAAAAACAGAATAAAAACTAGGAAGCTCACAAATATGTGAAAATTATATTACTCTCATAAACAATACGTCAAAGAAAAAAATCACAAGACAAATTAGGAATATCTTGAGAGCAATAAAAATAAAACGCAACCTGCCAAAATCTATGTGATGAAGCAAAAGCAATCTCAGAGGGAAATTTATAGCTGTAAACGTCTACATTAAAAGAAGAGAAAAATCACAAGTAAATAATTTAGGCTCACATTTTGGGAAACTAGAAAAAAGAGCAAACTAAGCCAAAAAGTAGTAGCAGGAAGGAAATAATAAAGAATAGAATGGAGATAAATGAAATAGACAATAGAAAAACAATTGAGAGAATCAATAAAACAAAAACTTGGCTTTTTGGCAATGTAAACAAAATTGGTGAGCTTTTACCTAGACTAACAAAGAAAAAGAGAAAGATAATCCAGATAACTAAAATCAGAAATGAAAGAATCTTGCAGAAATTAAAAGGATTATAAAAGAGAACAGAAATGGTACTTGTATGCCAACAAATAAGATAATCTAGGTGATAAATACAAATTCCCAGAAACACAAAACTTACCAAAACTGACTTAAAAAGAAATAGATCTCAAAAGACCAATAACAAGTAAAGAGACTGAATTGGTAATCAAAAACCTTGCAAAAAAGAAAAGTCCAAAGATAGATGGTGTCTGTACATTCTATAAACATTAAAAATAATTAACACCAATTCTTCTCAAACTCTTCCAAAGCAATTCTGAGGGAAGAGAATTCTTCTTAGCTCGTTACCTGAGGCCAGCATTACTCTGATACCAAAGCCAGGTAAAGTTATCACAAGAAAAGAAAATTGCACACCAATTTCCACTATGTAGATAGAGGCCAAATCCTCAAGAAAATACTAACAAAGAGAATCCAAAAGCATATTAAAAGGAGTATACACCATGACCAAAAGGGAGTTATCTTAGAAATGCAAGGTTGGCTCAATATTAGAAAATTGATCAATGCAATACACCACATAAATAGAATGAAAGAAAAAAAATCATATGACCATCTCAATTGACAAAAAAGGTATCTTACAAAACCCAACACCCTTTCATGATAAAACACTCAGACAAACAGAATAGAAGGGAACATCCTCAACATGAAAAGAGCATATTAAACAACTAACATTATATTTAATGGTGAAAACTATTCCCCTAAGATCAGAAACAAGACAAGGATAACTCTTTCACCACTGCTATTCAGTATCATACTGCACATTCTAGTCAGAGAAATTAGGCAAGAAAAAGAAGTATCCAAATTGGAAAGGAAGAAGTAAAACTATCTCTATTTACAGATGCATAATCCTTTATATAGAAAATCCCAAAGAATCCACGCAAAAACTAGTAGAGCAAATAACAAATTCAGCAAAGTTGTGGGGTAAAAATCAATACTCAAAAATCAGTCGTGCTAGGTTGAACTTAAATGTTTAGAAATGGTTAGAAGTGATGGTTATTGTGAGTATAATTAACAGTGCTGAACTGTGAGTGACTGTGGTAGAAAGGGGACGTTTAGTATCAAGTATGTCACCAGAAGGAAAACCGGAGGTTAACATACATGAAATGAAGGTATAACAAAGTGAATCTTGTGGTGGACGATGACTGTGATTAATTATACACATATAAAAAAGTTCTTTATATTTGAACCAGAAGCAATGTATGATACTATTACAAGAAGTTAATAATAGAGGGGCACATGGGGAAAATATACCTATTACAAACTATGGACTATAATGGTTAAGAGTAATTTCTTAATATGCTTTCATGGACAGTAACAAATGCGCACAACAATACTAGAGGTCAATAATAGGGAGGGTAAGAGGTACGGGATGTTTCGAATTTTCTTTTTTAGTTTTATTTCTTTTTCTGGAGTAATGAAAATGTTCTACAGTTGATCATGGTGATGCATGTAGAACTGTGTGGCGATACTATAAGCCACAGATTGTATACTTTGGATGGATTGTATGGTGTGTGAATATATCTCAACAAAATTGCATTAAAATTTTCCATTTGTGTTTGTATATACCAGCTATGAACAATTCAAAAAGGAAATTAAGAAAATAATTTCATTTACAGTAGCATCTAAAAGAATAAAATATCTGGGACTAAATTTAATCAAGGAGGTAAAAGACTTGTACAATGAAAGCTTCAAAACAAAGCTGAAATGAAAGAAATTAAAGAAGACCTAAATAAATGGAAAGGCATCCACCTTCATCGATTGAAACATTTAATATTTATATGATGTCAATACTACCAAAAGTGATCTACATATACAACATAATCCTTACAAAATTCCACACCCTCTTTTGCAGAAAGCCAATGGAAAAGTTAATCTTTAAATTCATTTGGAATCTAAAGGGGCCACAAATAGCCAAGTCGATCTTGAGAAAGAACAAATGTAGAGGACTCACATTTCCCGATGTCAAAACTTACTACAAATCCACAGTAGTCAAAACAGTATAATTCTGGCATAAAGATACACATACAAACCAATGGGATAGAATTAAGGGACAGAAATGAAAACGTACATGTATTTTGACATGTGCCATATACATTAAATGGAGAAAAAAACAGTCTCTTAAGAAATGGTGTTGGAAAACTGGATGCCCACATGCAAAAGAATGAAGTTGAACTACTTCCTTGCCTCATATACAAAAATTAACTCAAAATGGATCAAGAACCTAAAATTAAGATCTAAAACCATAAAACTCCTAGAAGAAAGCATAGAGGGAAACTTTCATGACCTTGTTTTGGGCAGCAATTTCTTAGCTATGACACCAAAAGCATGAGCAACAAAAGAAGCAAAATATAAAATGGACTTCATCAAAATTAAAAATTTTTCTATGTCAAAGGACATTGTCAAGAGGTGAGAAGACAACCTAAAGGGTGGGAGAAAATGATAGCAAATCATATACCTAAGAAGAGTTTAATATCCAGAATATATACACAACTCCAACAACACAACAAACAAAATAGCAAACAACCCATTTTAAAACTGGGCCAAGGACTTGAATAGACATATCTCCAAAGAAGATATACAAATGGCCAATAAGCACATGAAAAGATTCATCATCAGAAAAATCCAAATAAAAGCACGAGATACCGTTTCACACACCATAGGGTGGTGATAATTTTGAAAATGGAAAATAACAAGGTGAGGATGCAGAGAAATAGCACCACTGACATTGCTGGTGGGGGGTATAAAATGGCACAGCCACTATGGAAAGTAATTTGTTAGTTTCCCAGGAAGTCAAACATAGAATTACCATATAACCTAGAAATCAAATTTCTAGGTATATACCTAAAAGAATCAATAGCAGGGATTCAGACAGATATTTGTCCATCAACAACATAACGGCATCATTTACAGTAGCCAAAAGGTGGGAGGAACCTAAGTGTTCATCTACAGAAAAATAGATAAAACAAAATGTGGTCTATACATCCAACGGAATATTACTTGACCATAAAAAGGAACCAAGCAGCTGAAAGCAACGACACAAACAGATATTTGCACACCAATGTTCATAGCAGCATTATTCATAATCGTCAAAAGATGAAACAAATCAAATGCCCATCAATAGACGAGTAGATCAACAAAACATGGTATATACATACAACAGAATATTATGCAGTAGTAAGACAAAATGACATCATGAAGCACATGACAAGATGGATGAGGCTTGAGGACATACTGCTGAGTGAAATTAGCTAGACACAAAAGGATAGATACCGTAAGATTCCACTTTTATGACTAGCATAAAGGTATAATCAGAGGCTTAAAATATAGAACATGGGGGACTTAGAGATATATAGAAGCTAGAGATGGGTGAACCATTAGCTAATGAGGTTGAACTCCAGTGTAAGGGAATGGATAGGCGTGAAGGTGGCTCTCCAGTGGGTCTATAAGTAATATTACCATATTGAAGATGAACAAGATTGAAAGGGGTTGTATAGACCTATGTGTCCCACTGATCAACACTAGAAATATGAATGAGTTCTCACAAGAATTACTTCAAAGATATGATTCTTATACAAAGAGTATTTAAGTCCAGGAGACAGGGGGAAAACTGCTATTGCATGCTATGACATATGTTCAGAAGGAAACCATCAGTACAACCACAGCAACAGCCGAGGTAATTAATGGGAGAAGGGACAAGAGTTAAGAGGAGCTTTAGATTTCCTATCTGACGAGGGTGTGTTTACTGGTTTTTCCTTCTCTTAGGAATGATGAAATTATCTAAAATTGAGAATGTGTGTATCTAAAATTGAGAACGTTGATGAACTGTGGACTTTGGGTCCTGTACATGACGCCCGATGAATGCAGGTGGCTGAGGGATGCACTGAAGGAGAAGTAGATTGGCAAACAATGATGTATTCTTATGAACAAAGGTTGTGCTGCTATAAAAAGGAACAAAGTCGTGAGGCATGTGTGTTAGTTAGATTAAGTTGTCAACTTGGCCAGGTGAGCATACCTAGTCTTGTTGCTGCGGACATAAGCCAATGGTACGTGAACCTCATCTGTTGCCAATTACATCTGCAGTCAGCTAGGAGGCGTGTCTGCTGCAATGAGTGACGTTTGACTTAATTGGCTGGTGCTTAAATGAGAGAGTGTAATATAGCACAGCCTAAGCAGCTCGGAATTTCTCATCTCAGCACTTGCAGCTCAGCCCAGGCCTTTGGAGATGCAGAAAGAAGTTACCTGGGGAAAGTTGTTGGAACCCAAGGGCCTGGAGAGAAGACCAGCAGAGACCATCCTGTGCCTTCCACGTAAGAAAGAACCTCAGTGGAAAGTTAGCTGCCTTTCCTCTGAAGAACCAACAAAATAAATCCCCTTTTATTAAAAGCCAATCTGTCTCTGGTGTGTTGCATTCCGGCAGCTAGCAAACTAGAACAGCATGCAACGATGTGAATGAACATGTGGGACATTTGTTGAGACAAAATAAACCAGAAACAAAAGAAAAAAAAAAAAAAAAGGAACCAAGCTCTGGTACATGCGTTGTTCTAGTTTGCTAGCTGCTGGAATGCAATATATCAGAAGCTCAACGGTCTTTATAAAGGGGAATTTAATAAGTTTCTAGTTTACAGTTCTAAGGCCAAGAAAATGTCCCAATTAAAGCAGGTCTCTAGAAATATCCAATCTAAGGCATCCAGGGAAAGATATCTTCGTTCAAGAAGGCTGATGAAGTTCGGGATTTCTCTCTCAAGTGTAAAGGCACATGGCGAACACAGTCAGGGTTTCTCTCTTGGCTGGAAGGGCACATGGTGAACACAGCATCATCTGCTAGCTTCCTCTCCAGCTCCCTGGGAGGCGTTTTCCTTCTTCAGCTCCAAAAGTCGCTGGCCGGTGGACTCTCTGCTTCATGGTTCTGTGGTATTCTGTTGTCCTTCTCTCCTCTCTCTGAATTTCCTCCTTTCTCCAAAATGTTTCCTCTTTTATAGGATTCCAGTAAAGTAATCAAGACCCACCTGGGTGGAGACACGTCTCTATCTAACCCAATTTAACAACCACTCTTCATTGAGTCACATGTTCAGGGAGATAATCTAATTAAAGTTTCAAACATACAGTACTGAATCGGGATTAGAAGAAATGGCTGCCTTTACAAAATGGGATTAGGATTAAAACATGGCTTTTCTGGGGTACATACATCATTTCAAACCAGCACAATGCAACATGGACCAGGATAAACCTGGAAGGCATCATGTTGAGTGAAATAAGCCAGAAACAAATATTGTCTGATTCCACTCACATGAAATACCTAGAATACACAAATTCATAGAGACCAAAAGTAGATTACAGCTCACAGGGGCTGAGGGGAGTAGCAGACGAGTTTTTGCTTAATGGTTACAGAGTTTCTGTTTGAGGTGAAAAAGTTTCAGTAATAGATGATGGTGATGGTTTACAATATTGTGAAAATAATTAACACCTCTGAATTCTATACTTGAAGGTCATAATAAAAGAAAATTTTGAGTTGTATATATGCTACCACAATAAAAATATTTTTAATTATAAGGGATATGATTTGCACAGAAATATGGTTGAGTTTAAAACCAACCCCTCCCCCATGCTATCACAGTGATACGCCACACCCAGAGAAAAAGAAAAAGAATTCCATGTTCACGCTTCATCATGGACTGGTTAATAAGGCCCTTCAATGGTGAATGCATTAACTATGGGATTGTACTGGGAACCACTGTTTGTTTACTCAGGATGGATTGCATGAGGTGTGAATGAAACGGTTTAAAAATAAACAGAAGGATACAAGTGCAGGAGAAAACGTGGAGAGAGAGATGTTCGTATTCACTATTGGTAGGGAAGTAGAGTGGTGCAGCCCCTCTGGAGGGCAGGGTGGTGGCCCCACAGGAGGCTAGTGGTGGGGCTGCCATATGATCCTGCAACCCCATTATTAGCTATATACTTGGAAGGACTGAAAGCAGGGGCGTGCATGGACATTTGCACACTGGTGTTCATGGTAGTAGTATTCACAATTTGCAATGGATGAAGGTGTGCGGCATACAACTAGGTGAATGAAACTTGAGGACAGTATATTGGGTGAAATAAACCAGAAACAAAAAGACAATCATAATGCCTTACTAATATGGACTAATTATAATTTGCAAACTCTGAGAATTGAATTAGAGAGCATAGGTTATCAAGGGAAGATTTATTTTAAAAGTTCCTAGATTGTAAGCTCTTACAGCAGTCACTTCTATTTCTGAGTTGTAACTGTTATTTCTAAATTCTAAGATGTAGATGTCCTTGTGTATAACCTGGTCGTTCCCTGGAACTCTGGGTATATGTGTCACACCTGAAACTCAGAGCTAGAGTTCTGCAGCTATGAAAGTCAGCTTTACCCCATACAGCAACTGTTTTTAAAAAAAAAAAACTGAAAAAGAGAACAGATTTCAATCAGAGATATGAATGAAGAAGCTCTGGTTAGGACTAAGGCAAATCAGACTAAAGGGTAAGGGATGATATTGACTGTGTTGTAAAACTTCAACTTCTGTGTGAGACCAAAGGAAGAGGTGTTTATTTGGTGCAAAATTTATATTTTCTGTAGCAAACTAATTTAACCTGTATGGTCAATATATTCGAACACCATAATTACATGGAACTTTGAATAGGGAGTGAGATATTGTTGGTTTGTACAAGTTAGTGTGATGCCCCAATACATTCCAGAGTAATCTGAGTAGAAAATTTTTAAAATATTAGCAAAATCTCATAGAAAATTGGGGGAAATGTAGAAATATTAAACTTCCTCACCTGGAGAATTCCTGATATTCTCTCAAGCACCAGGGACTACCAATTTAATAGGCTGACCCCTCAATCTTGATGCTTGCCCTTATGAAACTTATTCCTGCAAAGGCGAAACTAAACCTACTTATGATTGTGCCTAAGAATCACCCGAGCGAACCTCTTTTGTTGCTCAGATGTGATCTCTCTCTCTCTAAGCCAACTCTGCAGGTGAACTCACTGCCCTCCCCCACTACATGGGAATGATTTCCAGGGCTGTATATCTCCCTGACAATGTAGGACATGACTCCTGGGGATGAGCCTGGCCTTGGCATCATGGAATTGAGAAAGACTTCTTGACCAAAAGGGGGAAGAGAAATGAAACAAAATTAAGTTTCAGTAACTGAGAGATTTCAAGTAGAAATAGAGTCAAGAGTTCATTCTGGAAATATGCAAAGACTTACTGGATCGACTTACTGGATCTGGTTCACTGCTCCACTGGAGGCCAGTGGGAGTCAAGGGTAGTGGGTCTGCGGAAGAGGGAGCTGCTGGAGGAGCCGCTGCCAGTCACGGAACAGAACCTCTGCTTCCAGCACCTCTTCACCAGGTCTCAGGAACAACCAGACATCCTGAGAGACAAGTAGACTTCCCGGCTTGCCCCAGCTGCAGCAGCAACGGCAGGGCCACGCTCTCACCGCTGACCATGCCAGGGCCACCTCTCCCATGGCCAGGCTGCAGTAGGAGGAAGAAACACTGGCAGGAGCTGTGTTGTCCTGCACAGCGCCCAGCCTGGCTCCTGGTGGCCCTTCTACTGTGTCCTGGGCCTCACGTTTCCTCAGAAGGGGGCAGCCCTGTCCACCACTCGCCTTCCATCCAGGACACCTGTTTGGAGCTGAAGCTGGGACTCTGCCCTGCTGCCTTGGGGTCAGTGTGGCACTGCCATCCTGTCCTCTCCAGCACGGCCCCAAGGCAGACAGTAGCCCCTGCCTCTGCAGGCACTGCCCTGTGTCAGCTGGGAATAATGAGCCATTTGTGCAAGAGGATCCTGCAACAGTAATATGTTATGCAGCCAGTGGACCGACCTGAGGCCTAAGTAAAAGGAAAGGCTGTTCCCACACATGGGCTAATTTTGTACTAGAATTTGCTAACTTGTAATATGGAATTTTCCTTTTGGCCCATAATCAGGATTTCCCCACAAGTCACTTGGACACTGGTCACTTGTAGGAAATATAAACTCTAATTATGACAGCTAAAGTAAAAAATAATTGTACTGCAATTAACCTATCTTCATTTGGCTTTAATTTTAAAATGTTTGGAAAAAGAGTCTGTTTGGGGGGAATGGGACAGAAGGGGTGGGCAATTTCTTTTGTAAGTGTAAAATGAACATACATTGGATACCAAAAAAAAAAAAAAAGAGTTCATTCTGGAGGTTATTCTTATGCATTATATAGATATCCCTTTTTAGTTTTTAGTGTATTAGAATAGCTAGAAGGAAATACCTGAAACTGCTGGGTTGTATTCCAGTGGCCTTGATTCTTGACTATGATTGTATAACTATACAGCTTTTATAGTGTGACCAGATAATTGTGAAAACCTTGTGACTGACACTCCCTTTATCTAGTGTATGGGCAGATGAGTAAAAAATAAAGACAAAAAAATAAATACTGGGGGCAGGGTCATGGATAAGGGTTATGGGATGTTTTGGGTGTTCTTTTGCATTTTTTTTTTGAGTAATGAAAATGTTCAAAAATTGACTGTGGTGATAAGCACACAATTAGATGATACTGTGAGTCACTGTATACTTCAGGTGATTATATGGTACGTGAATATATCTCAATAAAAGTGCATTAAAAAAATAATAAGGTGGGCGGCTGCCATGGCTCAGCAGGCAGAGCTCTGACCTGCCGTGCTGGAGGTCTGGAGTTCGATCCCTGGTGCCTCCTGCCCATATGCAAATTTAAAAAAAAAATTTAAAAAAATAATAATAAGGCCCTTCAGGAGGTTTCCTGCCCAGGTTTGTGTCTCCTCTTCCATGACGCCTCCATCTCCACCCCTCACCCTTTACTCTCTCCTTTGTCCTTCCCAAATGGGCAGTGTCCCTCAGGCTTTCGTTTTTTAGCTCTTGCTGTTCTCTCTGCCTAGGATACCTTTTTCTCTCTATGTCTGTTTCTCAAATTCCTACTCACACTTCAAAACCAAGCTCAAGTACTTCAGCTACCTTGATTACTCCCTCTCTGTGCTCCTATTGTCCCCAGAATGTAAACTCCCAAAGCACCTTCTGTGTCTCCTGGCACTTATTACAGGAGAAAATTAAGTGGGTTTGATGGAGAGGAAGTAAAGGAACTGGGAAGATGCAAAGGAGGGACGCGGGTAAGACTTTTCACAGCATATCTTTGTATATCATTTGATTTCTGAACCATGTGAATTATTTCCCATTTGAAGACAATTAAAAACATGATAAAATAAAATAAATGGACTGTTCTAGCTACTCTATGGACAACTACTCAGCAATAAAAGGGCATGAAGTACTGATTTAAGCAACAGCATAGGTGAATCTCAAAAACAGAATGCTGCATGAAAGAAGCCAGTCACAAAAGAATACAAACCATATGATTCCATTTATATGAAGTTCTAGAACAGACAAAAAGAATCTATGGTAACAGAAAGCAAATCGGTGGTAGTCTGGAGCAGGAGATGTCTACGGAGATTGGCTGGGAAGAGGTCCAAGAGTACTTTTTGGGTGATGGAAATGTTCTTTATCTTAATTACAGGGTAGATACACAGGTGTGTACATGTGCCAGGACTCATTGAACTGTACACTTAGAATGTGTACATTTTACTGCACATAATTTACACCTGAATAAAGTGGATTAGAAACAGATATAGGCAAGAAAATAATGTGAAAGTATCTGGATTCTAGAGTTGTGGAATCCATCCACGGTATTTGTGACCAGACTTGAGATGGTCTTGCAAGCGACTAAAGAAGGGGAAATATTCCAGGCAGGGGAAGAAGGGCAGACAGATATGAGAACGTGCATAATGTAAGAGGAGAACAGCACGATTCCTGCAGAGCTAGAGTGCAGGGCTCAGGTAGGCTGGGGCTATGGAAGATCTGTTTGGAGAGGTCCGCTGTAGTCCAGATGTGGTGACCTTTGCTGCTAGGCTGAGTGATTGGATTTCAGACTCCCGAGAAGGGGGAATGAACAGAGGGTGCTCAGGTAGAGAGTTTACAATGGGGGGTAGGGGGCGCTCCTCTGGCAGCTGTGGGATGGAAAGCTTAGAGGAAGGAGAGATTGGAGGCCTTGGTACCACTTCCACTATCCTCAGGCCAGAAATAAACCTCAAATGGTTTCACAAGCAACCTTCTCCCCATCTCAAATTGCTGGAAACTGGGCTGCCCCACAGCCTTGAACCTGTTCCCTTTTAGTCCGTTCACCTACTCTCACCCCTGGTTTTAAAAACATCCCAGCCTCTGCTGTCACCTACAAAGAGACTCTAACAAACCTCTTCCCAGGAAAGAGCTGAGGACAAGAATGACAGCCAGACTATATTGTATGGTGGTGGCCCTACTGCTGCTGGCAGAGGTCTACAGCTTTGGAGAAGAGACCTCTGACCCCGGGATTGTGGCCAGGATTACCAGAAAAGGCCTGAAATATGGTAAGGCAGCTTGGTCGTTCCTCTTGATGCCCCTGTTGTCCACTAGACTGGAATAGTAACAAGGACAAAGAGCCACATGGTTGGGGGTCTGCTACCACATGGCTTAGAAACCTTAGATATGTCACTCTTTGGGCTCAGTTTCCCGTCTGGAAAGGAAGAGGGTAAAGATGGGACTATCTCAGCATTTTCTCCAACATTTTTCTAACATTAGGTTTGCTGGGATACATGTTAAAAATGTGGATTCCTGAGAAACACTTAAAACTGGCTGGAATTTGGCTTGGGAATCTGTGTTGTTAACATATGGCCTAGGCCATACTGAAAAAACAGAAGGCTTAACCACAACCACAGTAAGTAATTCCTTAAAAGCCTCAAGATATTCTGTCATTGCTTCCAAAATTTTATTGAATGAATTAATAACAATAATTGCCATTTATCTAGCACTTTGAGTACATGAACCAATTTAATTCTCAGGTTCAAGCTGTTATCGTTACTATCCCCCCATTTTACAAATAGGGAAACTGAGGCCCTGAGATGTTAGGGAACTTGCTTGGGATTATACCAAGAATAAGTGGCAAATCTTTGAATCGAGCCCAATCTATGTGAATCCAAAGCCTGGCCACCCAACTGTAACACTAAGCTGCATCCTACTAAATGAGCTAACTTAAACTACCTTCTCTTTCTCACCAGCCCGCCATCATGGACTTGCCAACCTGAAGAAGGAGCTTTCCAAAATCAGGTTGCTCGACTTCTCAGGAAAATTTAGAATCAATTGGATTGGATGGGTACACTATGAGTTCCACAGGTAAGGTCTCCACTCTCCACCACAGGTGCTGCCAAGGAGAAGGGATGGGAGCCTAGGATCATGGAAGAGAGTGGTCAGGCGCTGGGATGGGGTCATCTCCTAAATTAAAGACAGAAGCATCATAGCCAACTCTTGGTGGGTTGCTTCTGGAAAGTGCTATATGTTTCTTGTAATGTCAGTACAGAAGGAAACTATTAGTTTCCCGGCTGCTAAAACAAAAACTATAGAATGGTTTTAAACAATAGAAATTTATTGGCTGACAGTTTTGAGGCTAGAAGTCCAAAATCAAGGTGTCAGCAAGGTGATGCTTTCTTCCCAAAGACTATGGCATTCTAGGGCCGGCTACAGGTGATTCTTGGTCCTTGACTTTTCTATCATATGGCAGTGCACATGGCAACATCTTCCCCCTTTCTTTTCCAGGTTCCATTAACTTCCAACTTCTGGCTGCTCCCCATGTTTTCTGTCTCTATGGCCTTCTCTATAAGGCTCCAATAATAGGATTAAGGCCATCCTGATTCAGCTGGGCCATATCTTAACCAAAGTAACCTCATCAACAGGTCCTATTTATAGGAATGGATTAAGATTAATAACATGGTTTTTGAGGGTACATAACTCCAAGCCCACCACGGGGACCCTTAGAAACCATTCATCAGTAGGTTGGATGTGCAGAAAGATCTAGTCCTTGATTTTTGCTCATCCAGGACTCTTGGATACTCTCCTTGTTGCTCAGATTAGGGATCTGAATGAGACATACCATCTACCCATCAAAGGCCTGTTAGGCATCTGTAGTGAAGGGTCTTAAGTCTTCCCAGAACTTACTTACATTTTATTTGCACTTTCTCTCTATACATATATATCCCCAATAAAGAATAAAGCCGGGGGGGTGGGCAGTGCAAGGATAGTCCAGTGGTAGAATTCTCGACTGTCATGCAGAGACCCGGGTTGGATTCCCAGCCCATGAACTTCCCAAACAAGCAAGCAAACAAACAAAAAACCAAACAAACAAAAATCCAACAAATGGTGCTGCAATAAGGGGAGACTCACATGGAAAAAGAATGAAATGTGATCCCCCACCATACAGTATACCAAAAAAAGAATAAAGCCAGGGTATTTCTGGTCCTGGGGAACAAGTCCTGGTTCCTCATATCCATTTCCTGAAGCACTTAACTTACTTTACCTTACCATCTCCTCTCAGCTTTCCTGCATTCAGTCATCAGGGGTCTCACCCTTAACTCATTCTTCATCCATTCCTTGGTTACGTGGATTTTTCTTCCCCTGTCCTGCCAGAGTCCAGATTAAGCCCTGGAGGATCATTAACCATCATTGATAGAAAAGGTTGGCTTGGGATCTACCCTAGGTCCCTTGAGACAATTCCTGAAGGCAGTGGGCAAACTATTCTAAAATTACACACACACACACAAACACACACGCAATATCCAGGCCATGGCACTTGAGGGAGTTGCCCCTCCCCACAGCCCTATAGCACCCCTCGTACACAGGAATCACCATAGGTTACTGTTGTCTGCTCACATATCCATCACACCTGCTGCTGACTGTGTGCTTCTCAAGACCAGGGACTGAGTTTTGAATCTCTGTGACCTACGTATCTGGAGGGTTTGACAGAACAGGATTGTTATGAATGGTTGCTGAGTGACTGAATGAGTGTTGATCAGACACATTACTGACTTTAATGGCCACATGGGCCTCAAGGCAATGTAGATGAGTGTATCAGGCAGGGACACTATATCAGAGACCAGCCAGGAAGGCAGAGGCTACACTAGGTATTTCAATGGAGGGAATTTGCTTCAAAGTGTTAGATGTGGTGATAAGCCAAATGGGAACCAATGAAATCATCCAGATGTTAGTAAAACTGGAATCACTAGCGCCCCTCCCACTGGAGATGCAAAGACAGGTGGTGGTATTAGTAGAGCAGAGGGGCCAGGGCCTCTAGTTAGGAGGCAAGGTCATGAAGGAAGGTGTTGTCCAGCAGCATCTGGTAGCACTAAAGAAATGGAACCATTGCCATTGACACAATTCTAGAGCAGAAGAAACACCCTGGCTTTTCCCTTCTTCACATCAACTAATCTCTCCCTCCTCCCCATGCCTCCCATTGGACAATCCTAACTAAGGCCAATTTCAGAGGAGCCTTGGAAATGTCCATTGTACAGGCCAGTCCTTGTACAAAGGTCGGAGAAAGGGATTGACAGGGAGTGGATTTGAGAGCAAATGGGCAAATGGCTAGCGTGATAATTACCTGGAGGGCACCTGCCCCATTTAAAGGGAGGCTCCTGCCAAGGTATACATTCTCTTTTGATTCTTTCAAAAGAATTCAGATATTCAGATTTTTTTTAGTGCAAATATTCCAATTCTAAAATGTTGGCAAATGAATCAAATTTTTAAAAAACAAAAGCATGTCTGTAGGCACATGTGGCACAGAGGTTATCAGGAGGTAATCTCTGATGTAAATGGGGACCCAAATCTACAATTCCAAGTGTGGGACTGTGGGGAGAGGATAGGCTCCTATCCTAGAGTCAGCTGTGGGGACTGACATACAGTAGAACGTCAGCCACAGCACCCTCACAGATGTGAGGGTCAAGTGTCAGGGGGGACAGGAGGCGCTATGGGGGGGCAGAGGTAACCAAGGAGAGAGGAAGATCTTTGGTCTTGAAAGGTTGGAGTAGGCTTCCTGGAGGAGGCAGAGCCTGAGCAGAAAGACCTTGAAGGAAATGAATGAGATTACTTGATTGTCCTTTGAGGTTTAGGTCAATAAGTTTGAAAAACAGAGTGAAAGGTTGGAGGGGACTCTGTGGACTCATTTAGGGGACTGATGTGCCCTTGGTTTGTCTGGAATTGACAGTGTGCCTTCCTCCTCCAGCCTGAAGATTCAGCACTTCACTCTCGGAAACTCGGATTTGAGCTTAAACCCACAGAAGGGTCTGGGAATTTCCCTGTCCAATAGCTACATTTCTGTCCATGGGATCTGGAAGGTGAAAAAGGCTTTCATGTGAGTAGTACTTGGGTTAGAATATGTGTCGGCTTTGGGCGAGGGCATGTCCTCCCACCCTCCACTTCCATTCCTGGGTTCTCAAAGTACAATGTATTATGGGACACAGGTCTGACTTTCCCTAAGCCCATTTATCACCTGTGAAGTGGAGTTAATAATATCTCATTTCAGTAGATGGATTTGTAGATTAAATACCCAAAGCAAGATGTTTAGTAGTGTGCCTAGTATACAGAGACTACTCAATAAACATTGGCTGCTTCTATTGTGATAAACTGAGGCTCCGGGAGGATTCACAGATAGTGGGGACATGGGAGTCAAACCTGGGTCTGTGTTTTTTGAATCCTCTTCCTGGAGATGCCCCTGATTATACAATCATTTGCTTCAAATTTCTCCCAACCAGCCCTGTGGCAGGCACCTTTAATTTGAGTTTGGACAGCATCTCCACATCATTTTCTCTGAACTTCAGCAAGGACAACTCTGGACGACCCACTGTCTCCATGACCCACTGTAACAACTCTGTTGGCAATATCAACATCGATCTTTCCAAAACCCTACGGTAAGTGAACCTACACCCTCACGGGACATCAGAGCTGCGTCCGCACTCAGCTCACATAAGAGGCCTGTGATGGGGCACGAGCAAGATTTTAAGGCTAGTCAAGATGAGGGGTTGGCAAACCACAGTCTGCTGGCCAATCTGCCTGCTCCCTTTGTTGTTAATAGTGTTATGAGAACCAGCCATGCTTATTTGTTTACGTCTTAGCCATGGCTGCTTTAGCACTATGATAACACTATATGGTCTTATCTGGCCCTTAATGAAGAAGTTTGCAGACTCCTAGTCAAGATGCCCCTAACTTTTAGTGGAAACCTAGCACATCAATGTGTCTTGCATGTAGGGGATGCTCAGTGAATGTGAACTGAACAATGGCAGTCATCAGGCTGACCGCTACAGCACTGGGTTTTGTGGGAATCACATTATTCAGGTCCTGGCAGGAAGCAGAGCACGCACTTCAAAGATTTAACTGACAATAACTTAATGAAGGGATATTAACTAAGGCGTGGGCAATGTTAAGGAAACCAACAGGAGATGTCCAAGCACTCAGAGACTAGCGACAGCATGGCGCCATTAGCAGCCCTAGAGTTGGAGGGAAGAGAGAAGAGAAGGATGTTAGCAGAGCCTGGAAAAGCTAGAACCCTGGAGAGGGGGCTAGTGGACAAGAGGAGAAACCATAGAGGATTGGAGACACTGCCAGAACAATGGTGGCCAGGGAGAGAACGGGATGCAACTGTCCAACTTCTCTTTCCTTCCTGCCTGTGCTTGCCATTAGCCCAAATGACCAGACGCCAGAGAGCAAGACCACTGAATCTCTAAGTGTCAGCCAGGCAGGACACAGAGAAGGGCAGAGAACGGAACCAGCAGAGGGAAGAGTGACAATAACCAAGCAAGTACCTCTTTGCTTGAAGTTAATTTGCCGCATGATCAAGTTGAAAGGAACAAAATGTCACCAGAAACTGGGAGCCCTTTAATTTGTCAGTCTCAGGGGAATTTCTATTTTGGGGAACCCAGAGGCTGTCAGTCGTTCATTTATTCAATTGACAAATGTTTTCCACATAAGTACTAGGGGTCTTAAACTCGAGTCTGCCATTTGGGAAAGGAAAATTTAGTTGAACCTGTATAGCTCCAAAGCACTGTGTCATTTTAATTGGATGTGTGAGAGTCCCTCCCTCTCTGGAGCAAAGCCATGAAAATCTATGTAGCAAAAATAGACTCCGTGGGACCAGCAAAATGGGTTAGTTACTCTGTTGCGGTGGTAACTGCTGCATGGCTGCGGAACTACCGACAGGAACATCAGAAAACATGGTCTTGACCGAAAAGGGGGAGTTCGTAGCTTTACTCATTAATTTATTCAACACATGTTTATTGAACCCTTACTATTCGCCAGATCCTGAGCTAAATGCTAGGAAAATAAGAGGGTACAAAATAAACAGGGTCCCCATCCCAATGCAATTTATATTTTAGCGGAGGAGAGAGACGATGAATATTTTTTAATGTGCAATGAATTATCCTAAATGTAATTGTGATAACCTGCACAGCAGAACACTGAAAGCTAGGAATGTAGTGAGACTTAACAAGACTTTGGAACAGGGGTGATATATTCCAGGAAAGGAAATCTAAGATGAGTTTTGAATTCGAGCTGATGTGGGGCAAGCTTTCCTAAGGAGGGAGAAACAAGTACAAAGAGCCTGAGGCATGAAAAAGCTTGTGTTTTCCGAGAGATGAAAGTAAGTCAGCGGAGAGCCTGGAGAGGGGGAGGAGGGGAGGGGTTCTCAAATTAGAAGTTAAGGAGGTAGGGAATCAAGACTCTGAAGGACAATGAGAGGCCATTAGATGGTTTTAAGAAGGAGGAGGGGTGGTATGATCAGATTTGATTTTCTAAAAGATCCGTTCCTTTAGAAGAGATCAGAGTGGAGCAGAATGTATGCACGAATGCAGGGAGCCCAAGGAGGAGGCCGAACAGTTGTCCAGGCAAAAGGAGGTACTGCCCTGGGCAGGTGATGGCAGTGGAGGTGGAGAGAAGGACCAGGTCCTGGCATATTTAGGAGGTTGGACTGAACTGAAACGAGAGGCACGAGGAGTTCAGGAGAACTTTACATAGTCTGATTCACAGAAAATCCCTTACTGCTCCAATCTCTTTTACTTTGATGCATGGTTGGAGAAGTCCCCATGTACAGTAGGGGACAGGAAGGTCTGGAAGCAGCACTCCAACCATGCCTGTCAGAGACACCAGCCGTCGTTTCTACTGCAATAGCCAGGGACTATAATCTGTTTGAGAAGGGGTACTGGGTACCAGAGAGCAGGGATCAGCTAGGCTTTGGGTTCCAGCTAGGCTCAGGGGACAGAGATCTGATGCTTTCTGAAAAACTCCAGGAAACACTTGTGTCTGATTTATCACATGATTTATTCAGCAGAAAATTAGAGAAGGAATCAAAAGGAGAGAAAAATCTAATTAATTTATGTTCTAGATTGCTAGCTGCTAGAATGCAAGATACCAGAAACGGAATGGCTTTTAAAAAGGGGAATTTAATAGGTTGCTAGTTTACAGTTCTAAGGCTGAGAAAATGTCCCAGTTAAAGCAAGTCTATAGAAATGTCCAATCTAAGGCATCTAGGGAAAGATACCTTGATTCAAGAAGGCCAATGAAGTTCAGGGTTTCTCTCTCAAGTGGAAGGGCACATGGTAAACACAGTCAGGGTTCCTCTGTCATCTGGAAGGGCACATGGTGAACACGGGGTCATCTGCTAGCTTCTCCTGGCTTCCAGTTTCATGAAGTTCCCTGGGAGGCATTTTCCTTCTTCATCTCTAAAGATCCCTGACTGGTGGACTATGCTTCTCATGGCTATGTCATTCTGCTCTGCTCTCTCTGAATCACCTTCATTCTCCAAAATGTTTCCTCTTTTATAGGACTCCAGAAATTAATCAAGACCCACCCAAATGGGTGGAGACATGCCTCCAGCTAATCCAGTTTAACAACCACTCTTGATTAAATCACATCTCCAGGGAGATGAACTAATTACAGTTTCAAACATTCAATACTGAATAGGGATTAGAAGAAACAGCTGCCTTTACAAATGGGATTAGGATTAAAACATGGCTTTTCTAGGGTCCATACATCATTTCAAACCAGCACAATTTATAAGCTAAAAATAAAAAAATCTCCACCACAAGCATGCGTCCAACCAAATTTCAAAAGTAAACCTGCATTGCTGAGCATGACCGATAGAATATGTACTGACATTTACTTAATCAGTCAACACAGAATGGTAAAGAAAACTTCATGGGAGAAAAAATTTTTCAAAAAAGTAATTCAACCAACATAGTTCTTTTATTTCCCCACCACCTCTCGCCCTCCCCATCGGAGGAAAAAGGGCCCGTGCAGGAAGGCCTGCCCTGTGCCATGTTCCCAAGGAGTGGGGGCCAAGGTTGGGAGGGGCTCAGGGGACAGCTTTATCTGAAGTGGGTGAGACATCGAGAACGCCATGAGGTTAGGCGGCAAGGCTGCCTTTTCACTGCAGTCCCCTCAGCACCTAACACAGGGCTTAGCATGAAGGAGAGGCTCAGAAAATGTTTGTTGAATGACTGAGTGAGTGAGTGAATGATAATTGCTAGACTGCCAGATAAGTTGTTGAGGGAATATGGGGGGTATACAGGATAGGTCTTACCCACTCTTTAAAATGTTTTTGGGTAGGCAATTCATTCATAGTTCATAATTTCACACCTGCAAAACGGTACAGACTGAAAAAAATCACTACTCAAGCTTGTTCCCACGCCAACTAGTTCCCATGCTGGAAGTAACCAATAGTACAGTGCCTTGGGGATTGTTTCTGAGAGAATCCATGCCTGTACATCTAGATATTCTATTCTTTTGCTTTTAACATTAATAGCAGCATGCTATAAAAGTATTAGGTCCCTAGCTTTATTCATTTAATGATGTATGTAGAAGTCCGTCCACATCAAAGGGACTTCCTTTAAAAAATCCTTTAAAAAATGCTCCATTATATGAAGACACTATAATGTATATAACTAGCCCTCCACTCATGAACTTTTTGCTTGCAGATCTTCCCCCATCCCACTCCATACAAATAATGCTAAAAGGCTAATCTTGTGCATAACATAATTTTGCAAATTATGGCAAATATATTGTAGCCTAAATATTTTAAACAGAATTTAAATTTAAATTGTTAAAATAATTTAAACAGAGAGTATGTGCACTCTGTAATTTTAATATATACTGACAAATTGCCTACTAAGGATGTTAGAATCTTTCCACTCTCACTAGCAATATATGAGAGTGTCTATACTCCATACCATTCCCAACATGGCATATAGTCAAAGATTTAGCTTTTGCCAAGTAAAAGATGAACTATCGTAGTTTCAATTAGTGTTTATCTAGTCATGGATGATGGTGAGCAGCTTTTTGTGTATTTCAGAGCCACATATATTTCATTTTTTCCAGTCTATTCATGTCCATTCCTATCCCTTCAGTCTACCTTTTCCCCCCTCAAGACTTTTAACATCTAAATTCATCCAACTGCTTTAAGCTGCAAGTTAGAAAAAATTCAATTCAGATGTTTAAGCACTGAGGGACTTGATTGGCTCCCATATGACTGACAAGTCCATGGCTGATACAAGCCTATCACTGGATCCAGGTGTTCCACCAGTGACACCGGGAGTCTCTCTGTCTCTTGGATCTGCCTTTTATCTCTGTTGGCTTCAGTCTCAGGGAGGGACTCTTAGAGTGGCAAAGATGGTCTCCAGGAGCCCAGATTTCCTTGGCCCTTAGTGCTTAAATCTCAGCAAAGGAGAAAAGTAGTTCCCCAACAGGTCTAGAAAAAGCCCTGAGAAAAGCTGTGTTGGGTCACATGCCCAGCCCTGGACCCATCATCGTGGATATGGTCAGCTGAGCCCAGGTGAAGGGCGGGGTCAGCCCCAGTGAAAAAGGACTGAAATGGGGAAGGAGTGGGTTTCCAAAGAGGATACTAGAGAACTTATATCCCAGGTGTACATCTGTAACGAACCCATCCTCAACTAGCCTACACCCACTACTTTTCTGATTTGGGGGTTACCATGGATCACCCTCCTTGTATTAAAGTTATCAAGCTGGGTCCCTTCTTGGACAGGATGGGGAAAGGACAAAGCCATGTCTAGCCCTCCTTTCCTGAAATAAGTTAATCAATAAGTGTAACTTAATCATCTTTGCTTCTCTCTCTAGGCGGATCCAGACCCACTTCCATGAAATAGTTGAAAAAAAGTTGATAAAGGTCTTGGACCAAAAGGTAAACAATTGGATAAGCACACCATTGGCATGTACATAACTCATGTTCAAAAACAGTCTTTTCTCTTAAGTACATTGCCGCTTGAATTTGCTAGGCAAAACCGTTCTCATTTGTGGTACAAAGACAAATTTCAAATCATTACTGAGTTCCTACGACTACATCAGTTAAACTAGCATTTGGAACCAATGGAATGCTTTCTGATTAGTAGCAGTAGATAATATTAGACACAGATGGGGGAGAAATGAGTTTGGATCCCTCCCTCACACCATATATAAAAACCAACTCCAGATGGTCTAAGGAGTTAAATGCCAAAACAAATCTTAAAATCTTTATGGAGAAAACTAAGTATATCTTGCTTACCTTCATATAGGAAAATACTTCTTGAACAGGACATGGTAAGAAAATGTGAGGCACACTGGGAACAGCAGTGGGGGGGGGGGCCTAAGGGTCACTCACCTCTGGAAAAGCCGGGAGTGTGGAGGCAAAGGGGGGTCCTCATCCGTTTGCCTGTGTCTCTGGGCACGCTTGTGCACCCCCTGCAGCCTCTCCTAGTCTTGAGTGGAGTGGGGACGAGGGCCCGACCAGAAGCACTGGTGAGGAGCAGTTAGATGCTGTCACGGGGCCACTGGTGCACAGCGTCTGCTCAGAGCACTCATCACTGCAGTGTCAGGGCCGGTTCTCAGGTGGGTTTCGCCCCCGGGACTCTTCCTGCGATGGTGAGCCACAGGCAGACACGCTGGGTGTCAACCACAGCTCCGGCACTGGGCCGGCTGTGATGCTCTGGTGACCGGCTCACCTCTCTCAGCCACAGGATTCTCTCTGCAAACAAGGAATAAGCATAGCGCCCACCTCATGGCTGATGTGAGGACGGAATGACGTCGTACACAGGGACACTCACTGCCTGGCCCAGTGCACGGGGCAAGGTTCCTTTCATTGACATCTATGCTCTCTGATACCCACGGGAGCTGGTGGCTGAGGCCAGGGAGGGTTGTGGTCTCTGCCCTACCAATATGGGAATGGAGGGCCAGAGAAATGTGGATTCCATGTAACTGGGGCTGGGGGAGGCTGACCCTGCGGAAGGGACAGTTCAAGAGGAGATGGTCATTGGTTTCAGGTTCCATGGGGACAATGGACAAAGTGCTCACTGGCTGTGCAGGAGAGGAGACCTGGCCAGGGGGCTTAGCTGAGGACAGGTGCTGGCCCCAGGGATTCCACACACTCCAGGCCCAGGGGCTGTGCTGGGCAGCGCTGGCCTTATCCGGGGCTCAGAGGAGGCCATTCGGGTGCCTGTGCCAGACGTGCTTTCGCCTGCTTGGAGCACGTACTAAACACTGATCCCAGAAAGGGGAAGCTTCCCTCAGAATGAGCACTGATGCTAAGTGATGTGAACCTTGGTATTAAATCATGCAGAAAACAGAATCAACAAGTGATTCCCTAAACAGTCCTCTTTCTCCTCCTTCTTATGTCAAGGGAAACTCTCAGTTTCAGTCTAGTGAGTCCTGAATACTTCCCTTTGTAACAAAAAGCTGGCAGTAACTATCCAAGCAACAGGATCTAGAGAGACATCCTTAGTGTTCCCTCAATTCCCTTGTATTCATTTTTGCAGCTTATCCTATTCATGACAAGGGATCCCACTTTTCCACTGATGAGAGCATATAAAGTTGCTCTGTGTTTTGTGAAGCCTAGGCAATTCTTTAGAGGCTATATTGGCGTAGAGTAAATAAGGAGTAAGTAACGACAGGAGCAAAGTGGGAAAAGATGAATTTCCAGGATGGTATAGGAATAGCTAAGATTAGGGAACTGCAGGACTAGGGGCTTCCTGGACCTCCCCCAGCTGGAATCCCTGCCTTCCCCAGGAGGAAGCTAGTGGAGGCTGAGGAATGGGATGCTTGGGTTGACCCTACTGCTGGCTTTGCGTCGGCTCCCTCTGGTGGCCACAGTCGGTACTGCCTGCAGACCAGGCCACACTCCTTATTGGGTCCCTCATCTTCCCAGATGGCCTTGGCCAGGTTGTGGCAATGATTTCAGGCATCTGTGAGTAGGGAGAGGAGGCAAAGGGACTGGGGAATGGGCTGGTGGACCCAGAGTCAGGAGCTGCCTCCTGTCCTCCACGTCTCCCCTGTGCGCTCTAAGAAACTCCCATGGGTACTACACCACCTGCCACGGTAACTGCCGAGACACTGAACTGAGGACACATGACAACAGCAGGCCCTGGGCAGTACCGACTTTACCAGCATCTGCTTTTAATGTGTGTGCGCCAAATCCCAGGAGCTTTAGCCAGGCCCAGCTGCGTGAGGCCAGCCCAGATGAGCCAGTGACCGGTTTGGTGTGCCGATGGGGACGGTGACCCCTTCCCCTTCTCTCCACCCCTCCACATGTGCCTGTACAGGGCAGGGCTGTAACTATGGGTGCTGGAGTGGGAGTGGGGAAGGGGGTGCCTTGCCAAGGAGAGA
>PVIY010009416.1:25929-72900 GCA_004026745.1 Myrmecophaga tridactyla | reverse complement strand
TTTATTTTTATTCCATATGTTCTACTCTTTTGTTGATATAGTAGCTGAAAGGAGCATCAGACACAAGGTTTTCACATTCACAGAGTCTCATTGTGAAAGCTATATCATTGTTCAATCATCATCAAGAAACATGGCTACTGGAACACAGCTCTACATTTTCAGGCAGTTCCCTCCAGCCTCTCTGCTACATCTTGAGCAATAAGGTGATATCTACTTAATGCATAAGAACAACCTCCAGGACAACCTCTCAACTCTGCTTGGAATCTCTCAGCCATTGACACTTAGTCTCCTTTCACTCTTCCCCCACCATTGAGGACTTTTAAGTTCAGGTGTGACATGAGCAGATTTGGGCTTTAAAAACATCACCTTGGCTGTTATGGCAGGGATGGGTTGGAGGGAATAAAGCTCCCTAAAAAACAACCCGGATGGTCAGGTAATGAATACACAAGGATGTGGTGATGTTGTGAGCCAATGATTGTACACCGTGTGTGGACTGTGTGTGTATGAGGATTTGTCAATAAAAATATTAAAAAACAAACAAGAAACTACCTAGGTGCTGGATAAGTTGCAGCAGCCGTCCTTGTAAAGCGTTTCTGAGCTCCCACAGAAGTGAGAGAAATCCCCTCAAGCCACGAAGGAAGAGGGAACCAAAATCTTGTGGGTACACTAGGTGAGGCCACCGCAGCCTTGAGGGTATTTACAAATTCTAGAACCTTGGGTTTTAACGGCCACTCAAGGGGTAGGAAACTAGGTCTTGGGCCTATGGCAGTGTGAGGAGTTGAAATTTAACCTTCTCCGTCTCCTGCTCCCACATAAATCTGGGACCCTTAAAGGGCTACACCGCCAGGGGATGGGCGGGAATGGCCAGAAAAAGTATCCACTTACTAGCAGAGGGGAGACACACGGGAGGCGGTTCTGGCAGGGAAATGAAGGCTCCCTAGAAAATTATCAATCAGTTTGCCCTCACATTACCTTTGTCATCCTGGAAATACTAAACTAAAAATAGTAACTTCAAGTGGTCTCAGAGTGGTAGTGCTCCAGGGAGCCTGGCCTAAGTAAGTGGAAACCCTCTCTGGAGGAAGGTATCCTTATCCCAAGGTCTCTTTGGGATCAAATACGAGCTCACAGTCTAAAATTACAAAACACCCAAGGAAAAAGGCCACCACACAAGAAACGACAAGTAGAAGAATTAGTTCCTTGAACATCCAAACTGCTGGAATTATGGGATATAGAATATAAATAATTGCATTTAAAATGTGTAAAGAAATCAAAGATGGGCTGAAGATCATAAGCCAGAACCAAAATACTGCCCAAAAAAATGACCACACAGATTTGAAAAAGAGCCAAATGGAATTTCTGGAAATGAAAAATAGAATCACCACAATAAAAAACTCAGTGGGTAGAATAAGTAGCAGGTCAGACCCACCTAAAGAGAGAGTTATTGAAGTGAAAGATAGGTATAAATAGATTACCTAGAATCTAGCAAGGAGAGTCAGTGAGGTGGCAAAGAAGTGTGTTAAGGGCTGTCTAATATAGAATAAAAGGGTCTAATGGGAAAGAAGGGGTTGTTGGAGGCGAGAATGGAAGGGGGCATCTTCCAGCAGGCCTGGGTAAAGGTGATCGTGACCTGAACTGGAAGAGGCTCTGGGCAGAGAAGAGGGTGGATTAAGAGACACTTAGGAGCTAGAATTGATAGAGCTTAGAGGTGAAGGAGACCAGCGAGAAGGATGTGCCGAGGATGACTATCAAATTTCTGGCTTGAGAAACAGGGTAGAGGGGCTGTCATTTCCTAAGATGGCATAAATTGAAGAGGTCAGAGTTGGGAGGACAAAGAAGTTCAGTTTTGAACAAGACGCATGTTTCAGTTTACTTGGGAAGATCTTCTGAGGCATCACAGAGGAGGAAACATTAAAACTGGACCTCAAGGTATTTGTAGGAGTTTACCACGTGGAAAAGGATTTTCAACTGTTGGGGAAAAGGATCTTCCTTCAGTGAGGTCATCAAGGCCTTTTCTGGAAACTTTCTTAGTCAAAAGATTTCCCTTAAGAAGTTACGTTCTCAAGACCATCTGATGGAGAGGACTTTTGGGGTTTCTAGTTTCATTTTCATTTTTTCAGGTGGGGAAACTGAGGTTCAGAAAGGTCATGGATTTGCCTCCTAGCCTTAGACTCTTTATTCGTTCACCTAAAAGATATTTATCAAAAATCTATTCTGTACCAGAGCCTAGGTTCTGGGGACATGGCAGTAAATAAAACAGGCGAGACAAACACAAAAATAAGTAAAACATATAAAATTCTGTAGGTGATAGGAGCTACAGAGAAACATGAGGATTGGAAGGGAGATGGGTGCATTGTACTGGGGGTGCCATGGGAAAGTGACACTTGAATACAAAAGGCCCTGGCCAGCCCCTTCACGTCCAGTGCCACCTGTGGCCCATTCTCACAGTATCTCTGGGGTGCTACAGCACAGGCCTGGGGGTGGGTGAGAGGAGGGCTGGAGAAGGAGAAGGAGCAACTGACAGTGGGTAGGCTTTGCCCGCCGAGGGGGCAGCACAGCCCGATGGGTCAAAAGGGCCACAAAGCCTCTCTTCATTCTTGTGGGGGTGGGTAAGATAAGTTTATTCCTGAAGCCTCCCTGACCCCTGTCCTCAGCCCCCTCCCCTCCTGCACCCCTCCGAATCTCAGCTGACACTGCCTTTTGGTTCTTCTCACACCCTTGGGAACATGTAGAGGTGATCCAAATCGGCTCTGGGTCCCAGTGTGGAGTGGGCTGCCTGGAGGAGCTCGTGATGGGTACCCAGGCCCGGCCGGGGAGGCGGAGTGGGGTCCCGTGAGGCTCTGATCTGACTGGGAGGGAGTTGGAGCCCCAGGCTGATGCCCTGAGTCTGGCCGTGCAGGACCTCCGTGAGCAGCCTCCGGGATGCCCTGGACCAGTGCATGACCGCCTTGGACCTCTTCCTCACCAACCAGTTCTCAGAAGCACTTGGCTACCTCAAGCCCAGGTGAGGCTTAGCCCAGGGCAGGGGGCGGTGGGAGGCTGGTGTGTGCACGCACACGTGTGTGTGTGTGTGTGTGTGTGTGTGCACGAGTGCATGTTGGGGTGGGAGTGTTGGGTCATGGAGAACCAGAGGGCTTGTGTGAGAGCAGAATCCTGTGTAACTGCCTCCTTCAGCCTTTGGGTCGCCATGACCGTGGACGGGCTGTAAAAACGCTCAGGCTCCCAACCCACAGCCTGTGGGCAGCCAGGGCCCTCCCCAAGCCCTCCCCAGGGTCACTGCCACTTCCCAGGGCTTAGCCTCTTGAGGCCACTTCGCCCTCTGATTTTTTGATTCCCACTGAATCCATTTGGGTTTTCTTTCCCATCAGCTCTAATACAAACCCTTTTCTTTCTCCCCCAAAACACCAACGACCTGAGTCTACAGAGCATTTTAGGGTAATAAGGAGGGTTAGCCATTTCTAGCATTTACTGCCTTATTTCTAAATAATATACTGCTTTTGCTTTATCACTTTTTACAGATTTTTTTTTTGAGATATAATTCTCATATCATAAAGTTCACTCTTTTTTAACTTGTCACTTTTAAACCTCACATATCGGTGGACAAGGATTTAGCTTTCTCATATATGCCTGTCCCACTTCCCTTCTCTCATCCTCTTCTTATCATTTTATCACAGTATTTGGCTAAATCAATAATTACGTAATTTGTTCATTGCAGAGGCAAGCAGTATAATTGGTTGTTTCCTTTCTGGAGTTTATAATTTTTTTTTCTCTTTGCCTAATTTGCTGTACACTTTTACTTAAGTTTTCACAGCTGCTCCATTAGACCTCCTTATCACAAATTTTTTTTCCAAAATACTCAAACACATCAGGCAAGCTCTCAGTCCCTCTTTTCCTTTCCCTGCAGACATCTGTCCTCTCCAGTCAGATGGGCAGTTCCACGGGCCACCTCCCAGCTGTCTCCTGGGACTCCCAGCTGTCACTCCTCTTGCCTGTTTCCTTGATAATGAGTCTTTCTCTCTTTAATCCTTCCTCATTATTCTAGAGCATGTCCTCTAGAAGCTTCCTAAGAAAGAGATGCATAAATATATTTTTCCCTTCAGAATCTTGAAGATATTGCTCCCTTGTTCTCTAACATCTAGTATAGCTGTGAGAGCTACACTAATTCTGTTTTCTTTGTGACCTTATTACCTTTTCCAAAAATGATTAGAATCTTCTCTTTTATCCCTGCATATCAGAAATTTTAAAATGATGTGCCATGGTGAAGGTCTTTTTTAATAAAATATTTTTTTATTTGGAGAGTCTTTTGATTCTAGGAAGGGTCTTGTAGGATCCCTTCAGGTTCTGTTTCCCTTTCCTGGGCTTTCTTTAAGTCAGTTATTGGATTTTCTGGACTGACCCCCTTCTAAGCCTTTTATCTTCCCCTCACCCCTTTTTTTCTTTTTCTTTTCTTTTCTGGGGTATTTCCTCAACTTTATCATCCAACTCATCTATTAATTTTTCTTTCTTCTGCTAATCCTATGAGTAATTTCCTAGTGTTCTTTATTGTTCTCTGAATGTTATTTCCCCCATGTTTTAGTTTGCTAGGCTGCTTAAAGCAAATACCATGAAATGGATCAGTTAAACAATGGGAATTTATTCGCTCACAGTTTTGAGGCTGGGAAAGTGTCCGAATTAATGTATCATCAGGGTGATGCTTTCTTCCCGAAAACTGGCTGCGTGTGATCCTGACTTCTCTACCGCATGGCAGGCACATGGCAGTGTCTTCTGGTCTCTCCCTTCTCTTCTGGGTTTCATAATTTCAACTTCCTGCTCTTGTGGCTTTCTCTCTCTGTATTCATTCTGTTTATAAAGGACTCCAGCAACGGGATTAAGGCCTTCCTGAATGAAGTGGGTCACACGGTTAACTGGAGCAGCCTCATCAAAAGGTTCACACCCACAGGAATGGATTAGGTTTTTTTTTTTCTTTTTTAATTTGCCTATGGGCAGGAGGCACCAGGGATCGAACTCCAGACCTCCAGCACGGCAGGTCGGAGCTCTGCCTGCTGAGCCACGGCAGCCGCCCAGGATTAGATTTAAGAACATGTTTTTCTGGAGTACATACAGCCTCAAACCACATACCGCATAACTTCTTATTCTTGGCTTCTCGGTGTACCATCTTCTTTGTTTCTGCATTTGGAATGTGGAGAGTCCTTGGGGCATGCCTAGTATGCAGTAAACTCTCTGATAAGTATTTGTTGTTGGTATTATCTCAGAGTATCTGTTTTATTCTATTTCCTACACAATCTCTCCTTCCTCCAGGTTCCTTTTTTTCTCTTTACTTTTTTTGGGATTTAATTTTTTCCCCATTCATGTGCTGGGCTTTCCTCAAATGCTCCATGACCCCTGGCTGGCTGGCTGGTCATATTTAAGGAAGAGCTCACACAAAGTCTCCATGTGCCAAACAGCCCTGTGATGAATGGAATTCACATGTGGAAGATCTGACAGCGAATTGGCCCCCAGACGCCAGCATCTGGGGTGGTTCAGCGTCTCCAGAGGAGAATCTTCTAGTCCTCAGACTGGGCAGTGAACCCCTGGCTGCTTGAGTTGTGGGGGTCAGGGGTCTAATCATGCCGGCAGTGTACTTTCTCTTAATTCCCCTCTTTTCAGCTCTGTGTGTCTAGGTTGTCCTCTGCCACACCTGCTTTCCCCAGGCCCCAGGGAAACGCAAATGCTGAGGAAGGAGGATTGGTTTCCATACGTCCCCAAGCTTGACTTGTTCATTTCCTCTGGGCTGGGCTGACCATCGTTCTCCTGCCTGGGGGGGCAGTGGTCCGGCCCCTGGAGAGGAATGGGAGTTGGTCCCCGGGTGTAATGATTGTAGGGAGTTGTTCTGCAGTCCCTCCAGTAGCAGTACCCCCTCCTCACCCCACCCTCTGAGGGGATCTGGGCTTGGGGCGGGGAAGGGTGAGCAAGTCCTTAGCAAAAATGTGGCCACAGCCAGGGGCAAACAGAACCCCCATCCTGCTGCCTCAGGCCATGTCCAGGTCCCCCTCCCAGTGTTTTCAGAAGGCTCCCTGGCTCCCTGTCCCCCCACCCCAGCCATCCTGTCCCTCACTCATCCCAGACCCCAGACCACAACCATCCGCCTGTCCCCCAGGCCGCCCCTGCTGTTCGCCCTCTCCTGCCCCACCGCAAGCATGGACACTGGCCTTTCCCCTAATTCTCTGAAGCCCACCTAAGTCCAGACCACATCTTGGTCTGTCTCTAAATTGTCCCTCAGAGTTGAGCCAACAGGAGGGAGCCAGAGCACAGAAGAAAATATTAAAACTGGGTTCCTTAAGAAGACTTTTCCCTCCTTACTCCCTCCACATTGAGGGGCTGGGTGGCCTTGCCTTGCTTCCTTGCTCTGTCAGGGATCCTGACTCAGCCCCCTGAGAGGAAATGCTGGTCTCCTCCTAAAAGAGGGCATCCACAGAGAAGCCATTCTGCCCCAAGGCCCCCTTTTACATCACACATAAAGCCATTTAGCTTCTATCTCAACCCCTGCCCCATTCTAGAAAAATATCTTTTCTTTTGTATTTTAGGGTTCTCCCCAAAACACTACGCACCAATAGCCTACTCCATCTGCCTGTTGTGACAACAGAATATGTCTTCAGAAATTGGCAGGGTGTGTGCAATTTGGGAAATTTAGCTCCCCACCTCTGTTGAATGAGAAATACTGGTCTAGAGAACACAGAACTCGATTGAAAAAACAGCCTCGTCTTTCCATTTGTAGGCATTGAGGCTTCAGGGAAACTTGGGGTTCAGTTTCATTTGCTGTTCCTCATTGTGCACTTGTTGTCTCCTTTAATTGCCCTGATTTTATGTAGTGGGGGGCGTTACCCCTATTCTGCACCTCAGGTTGGTAACCGGGCTTCCTGGGCTTCCCTCTCCCTGCCTCGGCACTTGCTTTCCATATGTCACTTCTTTAATTGGTGTTATCTCCACTTCTAGTTTGTTTAACTTAGCACCGTGGCTGTCCCTAAGCACAGTCTCTGGCATGCAGTATCTGCTCAGTGAGTTTTCTCGATGAGTAAATGGTCACGGTTAGTAAGAGACGGGACCAGGATTCAAATCCAGGCCCCCTGGCTCCACCCCAGATGCTGCGCTGTCTTGGATCCTGAGCAGAGTGGAGTTCACCTAGGACTGGAGGGCCTTGTGCCTCCGTCCTCCAGCAAAAGGGAGTGAAGGCGGTAGGAATGGGTGTGGGCAGAGATAAGTGGTATGTGTGTGTGTGTGTGTGTGTGTGTGTGTGTGTGGGCAGGGGTAGGGAGGGAGAAGTTCGGGGTGTGTCTGTGCAATAGCCTGGAATTTCTCTGAGGCAAGAGGCAAGGGCACCTGCCAAGAGTGAGGGGTCCTCCTGGTGGGGGGATGATGAGGAACCGGGAGAAGGCGTCTCTGAGCAGACTGATGGGGCCCGGCTGAGGGGTGGCCCCGCCTGTGTGGCTGGGGGCTCTTCTCCAGCGTTACTCAGTGGCCTCATGGAGAAAGTGGGCAGTTGTGTGGATCCTGAGCTGGTGGTTCCCAGCTGGGTGCAGCAGAAGCTTAGGAGGCTTAGCATGAGGTATTTTGACAAGTGAATGGGTGGTATGTGGAAGCTAAGTAGGGGGTCAGGGAGAGAGAGGATGGGCTGGAGGAGGGGGAGGGGCAGTGGAGTGACAGGGAGAGAGCGGGAAGGTTGGGGAGTTACGGTGGGAGGGTGGGTAGCGATCATCTAAGTGCCCAGAAGCTGAGCTGTCCTGTGTGATGTTGATGACGTTGGAGGTGTGGGACTTGGGTTCTTGGGCAGCTGTCACGCCTGCTCCTTCAGCAGCATCTCACGAGTGCCCTCCACCTGCCCGGCCACGTGCTGGGTGCTGGGGCTGCGGTGCTGACGGAACATGACGGGGACTGTTCTCAGAGCCCAGCAGGGAAGCGGCGCAATTAGCAATAACAACAACGTGGGATGAGACTGTGGAGGAAGCACAGGGACCCAGCTCCTGTGGGGAAGGCCAGGTCAGGAGAGGCTTTGGGACCAGCCACATAACCTGCAGAGCCCATTGCAGAATGAAAATTCAGGTCCCGGGTTTGGAAATTATTGAGAATTTCAGTTAGCAACAGCAGCAGAACGTTAGACCAGGGCTGGGGCCAGGTGTGACGACACAGAACCCATGAAACTGGCCCTGGATGGTGTTCTGGGAGAAATGACATTTAAGCTGAGATGGGCTGGATGAGCTGGAGAGGGTGACTGGGAGTGCTCCAGGCAGGGGCAGCCTGAGCGAAGCCTGACAGTGAATGAGGAACTGAGACGCTCGGCCCGGCTTGCTGGGGAGAGCAGAGGCAGGTCACGGAAGTGAGAGGACAGGGTGATGGGGGGGGTGTGTGGCCTGGGGAGGCGGGCTCCCCAGGGAGCGGCTTGGGCTGGAGAGGAGGACAGTGAGGCGGGGACGTGACTGGGGCTGGGAGCAGGGTGGGGGGAGGTTTAAAGAGGGTGAAGGTTTAAGGAGACATGGGGGCAAGCAGGATGCTGACGGAGCACAGCCTGCCCTTTGCAGCCGCAGGGAGGAGGGAAACCCGGGTTGGAGGCACACAGGACCTTCAGTTATGAGCCAAGGTGCCCTGAGCCATTCCCTCGGGGCTGCCCCCACCCCAGTGTCTCCTGAGGACCTGCCATGACCTTTCCCTGCATCAAGAATAGTCACCCCTTTCCTCCTCTCCTCTTGAATTTCATTACCCACCAACCCTCACGCCCTCCAACTCAGTCCCTAAAAATGTTTAAATAGCCTCATTAGAGTTAAGTCTAGGAAGTGCTTAGCCTCCCTCCCTCCCTTTGCCTACCTGGAGGGGGGTGAAGTAGGAAAGGCTGAGCAGCGCACCTGCATTCCTGTGCCTCAGCAGCTACCCTTTGGCACATTTCAGAACATCCAAAATGGCAAGTGAAGCTGATAGGCAGTACGCATTTACATCATGAGAGTCGTTTTGTATGAATCATTCATGATACTGGAAAAGTAATTTATTTATTTATTCATTTATTTTTATTTTTATTTTTGGTGGAAAAGTAATTTAAATAGAAGCAAAATAACTTTGGCTTTAACTTTGCAAATGCATTTGTAAACCACATACAATGTAACAATAAAATGATACTGTATGCATTAAAAATAATAATAATAAAGGGATGAAGGGGCAGAGGCTGGGAGAGACCAACAGGCTTTCTGCCTTCTGGCCTGGAGAAGCCTCATCTGGAGAGATCTAGGGAAGGAGGCCCAGGGAGGGAGAGATACCGCTGGGACTGGGGGAGGGGAGGGGCTAATGGTGCAGACCCCCGGAAGGAGTAGTGGGAGTTAGGACGGGCTGGGGAGGCCCACATGGTGGGGTCGAGGGTGGGAGCAGATGACAGACACCTCGGCAGGCTGCTGGCCGAGGAGGGAGGGCTGGAGGCTGCTGGGCTCAGCTGACCCCAGGGGGCCCAGGAGTCCCTGGCCCCAACACCCCCCGTTCTGATGGCTCTTCCAGTGCCTCCCATACTGACAGCTGGTCTGGGCCCCAGAAGGAAGGATTCCGGTGGGCGCCATGTCTCAGAGCTGGGCCCAGCTCAGGGTGAGGGGACTTGCTCCCAGGGGTCTGGATACCATATGTGCAAACAAGAGCTTTGTGAGGCAGAAACTAAACGTGGAGTGTCTGATGTCCGGGGGGTTGTTACACCCTGTGCCCTGCTTCCAGACTGCAGTGGGAGGGGGGCTTGCAGGTGGTGGGCTGGGGAAGGGCCTGGATTCCCAGCTGCAAGTACATGTTGGGCCTTGGGCCTCAGGTGAGAAATTCCACTTTGTCTGCCAGCTGCCCGGGTGGTACCGTCCCTTCTGCTGGGCCCAGCACCCAACTGAGCTCAGCAGGGAGGGCTGAGTCCTGGGCCCTTGGTGGGAAAGGAGGAGAAAGACAGGGGCTTGAGAGTAAGAGAGGCCAGGGGTTGGGGTGGGAGCTTGGGGAGGTTGTCTGTGTGCTGCCAGGGAAGCCCCTCCTCAAGGAGGCTTTGGCCTTTGGCAGGACAGGGAGGAGCTCACATTTACTGAGCATTGCAATATGGCCTGACTGTCCTGTTTGAGTCTCCCAAGCCCTGTGGAGGAAGGGTTGTCATCCATTTCACGGAGGGGAAATTGAGGCTCAGAGAGGCTATGAGACGAACCAGGGTTACACAGCTGGTAACAGGCAAAGCCGAGGCTCCGAAGTGTCTGAGGGACTCTGAAGAGCAAGTTCTGTGCCTGCAGCCATCCCCGCCCCCTTTCCACAAGCTCCTGCCCTCAGATTAACCAGTCCCTGTAAAGACCTAGGAGGTGTCTGGACAGCTACCCTGGCTGGGGAAGGGAGGGACCAGCCTTTTGTTTCCTTCAAAAAGGACCCTCCAAGGATAATAACACTTGAGGATTCACCCAGAAGTTAAAAAAAAAAAAGCAACTTAATTTATAGAGGTGTTTTATGAGCAAGAAAGGGAGGTAAGTAGTGAATCACATGGTTTTTGCAGTGAAATCGTCTATAAGCCTGAGTCATCTCTCTTTTTTCCAAAGTTCTCAGCATAAGCCTGGCACTGAGGAAGTTTGTAAATAATTAATGAGGTGACATGGGAAAAGGGAGTGAAAACGGCTGCAGCACCTGTCATGTGTCAAGCCCGGCTGATCCCCTGTCAATCCCACAGGGACCTGGCAACTCACCATTATCACCCCCATTTTGTGGAAACAGGAATCAAGGCCCAGGCGTGTTAATGACTCCTCCGAGGGCAGGGAGGGTGTGGCATTGCTGCCCTCTCCGTGTGTTAGATTAGACATCCCCCCACAGCAAACCCTTCCATCAAGACGCCTGGGGCTGCGGGGGAGCCAGAGGGCGGGGCAGGCAGGCACTTCCTGAGGGCCCCTGGGTTCAGTGGGTCAGTCACATACAAGTTCTGCCCTTGAGGGGCCCGCAGGCTGAGGAGAGAGCTTTGGCCTTTGCTAATAGAAGTTCAGAGTGACTGTGTCTGAGCTGTACATACATAACCCCAGAGGAGGGAGTCCTGGATTCCCAGTGGCCTTTGAGGCATTTGAGGGCCTTGGAGGATGAGTTGACTTGTTAGGAGATGTGAGCGAAGGGAAAGGCATTTCCACTGGAGGGAACAGCATGGGCAAAGGCTGAGTGAAGGGAAAGTATGGGATTTTCTAAGGGAAGATTTGTGTGGTCACTGTGGCCAGGGCTGTGGTCTTGAGTGTGACCAGATCACAGGTGCAAGAGCAGATCACAGATGCAAGGGGCAGGAGGGCTGGAGGGGTGGGCGAGCCTGCTTTGTGCAGAGAGCACACTTGACCAGAGAGTGACACGATCAGATGAGGTGAGGAGGTGTAGGGAGCAGGGATGGGCAAGGCCTGGGGTGGGGCTTGGGGATGGAGAGGAGGCCCCTGCTGGGACCTCACGGACAGGACCTCCAGGGCTCAGCTGCTGGGAGTGGGGGCAGAAAGCAAGAGGCAGGGCCTGGACACCATCACATTTCTAAGCCCATCTTCAGTGCCCTCTGCAGCCTGGATGTTGCCATCCCCACCAGACAGATGAAAAACTGAGGCTCACATTGGGAAGGTCACATCAGGTCCCTCAGCGGGAAGTGGAGGAGCTGGGATTGCAAGCTGAGGTCTCTTGAGTGACAGTGGAAGGCTCTGTCACTGGGCTAGTCCTTCCCCTCCCTGGACCTGTTGCTTGTGTGGAGTGGGGATGGCCCACGCAGTGCCAGCCACCTCTGGAGTTCTAGGAGTCGGCTCCCTCATGCCCCTTCCCTCTGGCAGAACCAAGGAGAGCATGTACCACTCGCTGACGTATGCCACCATCCTGGGAATGCAGGCCATGATGACGTTTGACCCTCAGGACATCCTGCTTGCTGGCAACATGATGAAAGAAGCGCAGTCGCTGTGTCAGAGGTCAGGGGCATGGAGGGGGGCAGGGACTAGGGGTGTGAGTCCTACCTTTCTGTCACCCTGGCTTATCCCACTGTCTAAAATGCCATTATTAATGCTGCTCCTTTGAGCTAAGAGGATGTGTCCCCAAGTGCTAAGAGCTGTCCCTGGCAGCACCTCCCCGGAGCTGTGTGATCTGAGATGGTCACTCAGCAGCCCTAATTGGGAGCAAGCACATTCTGGCTCCGTCACTAACTAGGTCTTTAACCTTGGGCACGTCCCTTTCTGGACTTGACTTTCCTCATCTGTAAAGTGGGTGTGGTGCTCATAGGTTGTCATGGGGACCAAAGAAGACACCTGTACAGGACCTGATGGTAGCTGGTGCTCAGCCCATGTTAGCTGCTTGAATGAATGAACTAATAGTCCCTGAGTGTTCATGCACAGGCTGAGTCATCATTTGTTCTGCACACACTCATGCCTGCTCTGGGCCAGGCCCTGGGCTGGGCACTGCTGACCAGGGAATCATCATATCCAGGGTGTTCTGACGCTTGCACCACCTGGTTGGGAGACAGGCACAGACAGTGACATCCCAGCATGATGCAGGGATGCTTTGTGGGCTGTGGGGGCTCCAGCTGGAGGAGTGGGAAAGGCTGCCTAGAGTTGATGATGTCTGGGTAGGGTCCTGAAGGTGACTAGGAGCTGACGGGAAGTGGGGGAGGGAGGGGGTCCAAGCAGAGGCAATAGCAGGGACAATGGGGTGGGAAAACCCTGGATTGGGGGAGGTACCAGATGTGCACTGTGGGCTACGGGAGAGGCAGGAGATGCAGTGGGAGCCTGTGGGTCTCGGAAGCTGCTCTGAGGGCCAGGCTCCGCCCTGAGAGCAGTGCAGGGTCGTAAGGGTTCTGAGCAGTGTGGCTGCATCTGTCTATCTGCAGACAATAATGGGCACGAGGATCTGAGGCTGGGGTGGAAGCCAGGGTGGAGGGCAGGGGTGGGGTTGTGGGGGGGCACCAGGACCCCTGAACTAGGGAGAGGAATCTAAAGGCTGGAAAAGGTTGGGAGCTGCCAAAAATAGCATCAGCCAGACTAGGAGAAAGCCCTGTGATTGATGCAGGTATTAATTGTCCCCATTTTACCAATGAGGAAACTGAGGCTCAGAGAGGTAAAGTGACTTTTTTTTTTTTTTTTTTTGCCAGAATTCCAAATCTTCTGTTTCTGACCCTAAAGCTTGGGTTCTTTTTGCTTGCACTGCCTCTCTAAGAATTCTCCAGGGTGTAGCGGACAGGGGAGCAGAGTGTGTGACTGGGCCCCTCTCCTTCTCACTGAATGATCTGAGGCCGCTTTTCCCCCTGCCAGGCACCGGAAGAAGTCTTCCGTGACCGATTCCTTCAGCAGCCTGGTGCACCGCGCCACTCTGGACCAGTTCACGGAAGGTGCGGCATGGGGATGCCATCCTGACCCCTAACCCCAGACACCAGGCCCCTGGGGGGTAGGAAGGGACGGTTATCCAGTCCTCATGAGACCGCCAGCTCTGGCCTGGCTGCCGGGGCACAGAGGGGCAGACCTGGGGCCTTTTGAGGCGTGGCCCCGAGTGCGGGTGTTGCGGGCAGGTGAGACCCACTTACCTGACAGCATTATGTGCTGAGAACCTGGAAATTAAGGAAAGGAAACGCTGTCACATGGTCTGTGCACTCTTCTTCCCAAGCCAGGGTGGGCTTAGAATTGTGAGTGCAGCTAAGCTTGCCAGTTTAATGATCTGAGTGTTCTTGTATACACCAGAAAGGAATGCGATTGTAGATTGTGAACTGCCAGGACAAGACAGTTGTCAGCCTTGGAAGAGGTGGTCTGAGCTGTCATAGCCCGCGGGCATCTTTGTGCCATGCCACATGTAGCCGGCCCGAGGAAGCAGTAACCAGCCATGGGCCATTAGGGGCTCTTCAATGCAGGGCAAATGGCCTCACCCACTTAAGAAACTTCGAAGCTTCCAGCCCCAAATGATGCATCTGCCGTTACCCTTCTCCCCGCCTTCCTTGGCTCCTTGCTGCCTCAGGACCAAATCCAGACTCTTCTATTTTTTTAAAATATTTTTATTGACAAATCTTCACAAACATACAGTCTATACATGGTATACAATCAGTGGCTCATAATAGCATGACAGTTGTGTATTCTTCACCATAATCATTTTTTTATGAAACATAACCACATGCAAACACATTCTTACCAGATGATCATTTCATTCTTGTTATATAATCAATAACTCACAATATCATCACACAGTTGTATATACACCATCATCATCATTTCTCAAACATTTGCATCAATTCAGAAAAAGAAATAAAAAGAAAACAGAAAAAAACTCATACATACCAAACCCCTTACCCCTCCCTTTCATTCATCACTTGCATTTCAATCACTAAATTTATTTTAACATTTTTCCCCTAATATTTATTTATTCTTAATCCATATGTTCTACTCATCTGTCAATAAAGTAGATAAAAGGAGCATCAAACACAAGGTTTTCACAATCACACAGTCACATTGTGCAAGCTATATCGTTATACAATCATCTTCAAGAAACATGGCTACTGCAACACAGCTCTACATTTTCAGGCAGTTCCCTCCAGCCTCTCCATTACATCTTGAATAACAAGGTGATATCTACTTAATGCATAAGAATAACCTCTAGGATAACCTCTCGACTCTGTTTGGAATCTCTCAGCCATTGACACTTTATTTTGTCTCATTTCGCTCTTCCCCTTTTTGATTGAGAAGGTCTTCTCAATCCCTTGATGCTGAGTCTCAGCTCATTCTAGGATTTCTGTCCCACGTTGCCAGGAAGGTCCACACCCCTGGGAGTCATGTCCCACGTAGACAGGGGGAGGGCAATGAGTTTGTTTGTCATGTTCGCTGAGAGAGAGGCCGCATCTGAGGAACAGAAGAGGTTCTCTTGGGGGTGACTCTTAGGCCTAATTTTAAGTAGGCTTAGCCTATTCTTTGCAGGATTAAGTTTCTTATGAACAAACCCAAGATAGGGGGCTCAGCCTATTGCTTTGATTGTCCCCAACACTTGTGAGAATATCAAGAATTCTCCACTTGGGAAAGTTGAATTTTCCCCCTTTCTCTCCATTCCCCCAATGGGACTTTGCAAATACTGTTTTATTCACTGTTTGAATCACTCTGGGATTTATCGGGGCATCACTCTGGACAAACCTACAAAATCTCATGCCCTACTCAAGGTTCCAAGTATTATGGTGTTCAATTAAGCTGTTCACATAAGTTATATTAGGAAATGCACTAGTTTAATACATAAATTTTGTACCAAATAAACATTTTTTGCTTTAGTCTCACACATAAGTTAAAGTTTTAAAATATTAGTTGCCATTTATTTTCAACACCCTGCATTATTGACATTCGCGAAACATTTTCAAATTTGCACATTTAGTCACTATCATTATACACTCTAGGCATTCCTAGATTATACCATCTCAGTCTTTATCGTCTACCTTTCCTTCTGATTTCACCAAATCCAGACTCTTCACTAGTGTTCAAGGCCCTTTGCAGCCAGATCCCCACCTCCTCATCCTCCCCCCGCAACCAGGTCTTCCCACCCCCGTTTCGGTCACCCATGACTCACTGTCCTAAAACATCTCAGTTCTTTGATTTCCTCGGGTCTCTGCCAAGAACACCTTTCCTGTCTCATCCATCCAATCCTTTCTGAGCTCAAATGCCCCACGCCAAGTGTTCTTTTCCCGGGAACTCTTCCCTGGTTCCCTTGGCCCTGTTAGGTCCCCTCCTCCCACCCCCTCAGCCTCTGGGCTTTCCTGGATCCGATCTTGTTCATTCATCCTTTCCTTCTCACCCGGCTTTGTGTGGAGGTGCTGGGTACACAGTGCCGGTGTTGATGCTCTGTGAACAGGAGAACACGGCACAGGGCCCTGTGCTGATGTGCTGAGAGCCGGGCAGCAGGCCTGGGGGAGAAACAGAAGCTAATTGGGACAGTGATGCGTGCTGTGAAGAAACCAGACCTGGGTACGGGGTAGAGGTGGCAGGGGCTGGGAGGGGTTGCTGAATTAGATTCCCTTTGCCTCTTGGGAAGTGGAAGTGGGGAGGCCACAGGGATTTGTTTTTCTGCCTGCAGAGGAAATCCACGCTGAGGTGTGCTACGCTGAGTGCCTGCTGCAGAGAGCGGCCCTGACCTTCCTGCAGGTAGGGGCCTGCGTCTTGCACACGGAGGCCAGGGTGCCGAAGGGTCAGTCACCGTGTCCAGGCCAGGAGGGTCTGTGGCAGCCACACTCCAGCCCCCTTATCGTTTAGGCTCAGTCACCCAACGCTCGTGAGCCCTGGACAGGCTCGATGGTGCAGGGGACGGGCCTTGCCTCCTCATGCACCAGGCACACACGCTCCCACCTGTTGCCAGGACACAGCTTCCACCTGTGACTGCCGTTTCTCCTGTCAAGGGTCATGTGGGAGGACAGGCTTTGTCACAGTTTGCTTTACACTTTTTTGTTCAACAAACGCTTGTAGCAGCTAGAGGGTACCAGGTTTCTGCTGACAATACAGATATGTAATTTTCACATACCTTACACACATTATACCTTTGTTTTTACAAACATTTACATATAATTATTCAGTCTTCACCTCACAGGCCTGCAAAGGGGAGACTTCAGGGGAGGAGTCACTCTCTAAGTCCCAGAGTTAGCAAGTGGCAGAGCTGGGATTTGAACCCTGGCCTGGCTGGCTCAGAGCCCAGGTCTCCTCTCCTCCCCACTCAGGGAGGTTTGGTGAATTGTGAGAACCGTAACTTCATGACTTTACCAAAAAAACCAGACTTTTAATTATAACATATGGTCATGCTTATCTATATTTGGGAGGACATATTTGGGAGGACATGTGCATAGGACATGTAGTGCTGGCAAGCTGTTTATTTTTCTTAGCTCTTTTTTCTGTCTTTTTGGACCTTAGGTGATTAGAAGTAGATTAATCATAATTTTTGGTTCAGGACTCACTATAATAATTGTATTTATATCATGAATGGCCTTTTATTTGTTTATTCATCATATTATTATGAATAATAAATAAAAACCCACGAGTCCCCACCCCAGCCAGAGAACAGAGCACTGGCAATAACTCCCTTGCCCTCTGCCTGCTGCCTCCCAGCCCTGGAGTAAAACCCGTGTGAACTTTGCGTTTATCGCCTCCAATCCTTAAAAAAAAAATAGTTGTCAGATTCCTCTTCAAGTCTGAAGAGGATATTGTTAAGGTTTAATTGGTTTTGAGCTTCAAAAGACCTCAAGCTGTATGGGGGTTTGTTTTCTTTGCCTAGCCTTACGTGGGAGTGTAATGTTCCCTCCTGTGACTGTACCGCGGTTTCTTGATCCATTCTCCTGCTGACGGGCATTTGGGCTGCGTCTGGTTCTTGGATATTACAAGCTGTGGTGCTGTGAGCATCCTTGAACATGGCTGCGGCGGCTGTGTCCATCCATCCATCCATCCGTTTCTCTTGGGTGTTACACTCAGGGGTGGAACCCCTGGGCTGGGCGTGTAGGCACTTTTAATTACAAACGTGATAAATACCTGCTTGCTGTAAACAACACCGACAGCCCAGGAAGGAGCATCCCTCCTCCCTTCTCGCTGTCCCTCCACCTCGGGCAGGAGGCGCTGACAGCATCTGGCATGTCCCCTCCAGACCTTACTCCAGGCACATGACACCGTGTAAACCGTATGGTACTGGCAGAAGGGGCTGTGGTCGAGCCCTGGGCACTGTGGAGGTTTTATTTGGCCAACAAGACCCTCATCTCAAGTCCCAGGGGGTAGGGAGTCCTGGTTTAGCTGACCCCTGACCCTGTCGCCCAGGGCGCCTCATAGAGCTGGGCACAGGGGTGGGAAGGCAGGGCCTGAGCCTCGCGCGACCCCCCAGCCCTCCGGCTGCCCGCCGGGCCTGGCTCTCAGCGTCTCTCCCTCTTGCAGGATGAGAACATGGTCAGCTTCATCAAGGGAGGCATCAGAGTCCGCAACAGCTTCCAGACCTACAAGTGAGTGGGGCTGGCCGTGGGGGGCCCTGGGGGTCTGCAGAGTGCGCCACCTGGCCTCCCTCAGGCAGGTCTGGTTCTGAGGAGAGGTCGCTGGCTGGAAGCCTGTGTGACTTCAGTTAGTGTTCTACATCCTCAGGACCTATGTTTCTGAATTCTCGTTCCCCTGGTTTTCTAGCTGTATCTGTTCATGTGGTCTTCTGAATGCTTACTACGTGCCCAGCCCTTTGCTAGGGGAAGATAAGATGCAGATTCTACCCCAGCAGCTTGGCCTGGTTGGAGGTGGTGGTGGTGGATGGGGACAGAAACAGTAGTTTGAAAATAGTGGTAGAACTCCTGTATATCTGCTAAGGTCCAGCCCAAATGCCATTTTCCCCTGGAAGCCTTCCCTGATGCCTCTAGTACGAAGGAATGGTACTCAGTCCCACTTCCCAAGCTGGGAGTTGCCCAATGGCTGAAACCTAATTTCTGTGGTTTTGCTGAGTCCCTGACATTCAGCATCGGGCCAGGCACAGGCCCTGTTTATAGATGAAAGAATGAAGAACGCTTTTACCCCAAATGGTTCTCCAATCTCTTATTCACAATTCCAAAATCAGAAGACCCAGTTTTCCCCTCCAAGTTTGGTGTTGAAATTTATTTTGCATTAAAAGTTGACCTTAATGGACACGACACTATTTATCTTCTTTATTGTCCCCATTTAATTAAAGTGATTATTTCTCTGTAGAGATGTTGCAGAGTTTGATTACAAGGTATTGCTGGGCGTATGATCTACCATATGCCCACCATATTACCTTGTGGGTCTGTGCTGGAATCATCTGAAGGAAGCCAGACACATGTTCTGGCCCCTTCAATTTCCTCCCCATTTGCTAGAGTGATGCTTCCAAAGCGGACCTCGGCAGCTCCCCACCTGCATCCCCGCTCCCAACTCCCAAGGCTCCTCTTGCTCTAAGATAAAGTCCAGAGTCATTGCGGAGTCATTCCTGGGAGCTCTCCTCTGCCCTTCTAGCCACACCTCCCACCTCACTCTGTCTCGGGCTCTTAGGCCTGCCTTCCCTCCGTTCTTCAAACGTTCCGAGCTCAGTCCTGCCTCAGGGCCTTTGGACCCTGCTGTTCTCTCTGCCAGGACCACCCTCTGAGCCAGGCTAATTCCTCATCCCTAGGTCTCAGGGAATGCCGCCTTCTCAGGGGCCTCCCTGGTCCCGGGGTTTTCCCCTTCCAGGCTCTCATCGCCTGCACAGTGACTGGGCGGGGTTCTGCCCTAGTGTGGGGTGCCTCTCTGGTTTTTTCTTTTTTTCCCTCCCCACTGTTCCTCAAATGCCTGTCACTGAGAGGCCTCAGCCAGTGTTTGCTGATCGAACGTCCGTGAGGACCTCGTGGCCTAGGAAGGAGGCAGGCACACCTGTAAAGCCTCTGTCCTGCCGCAGGTGGGCTGGGATTCAGGCTCTGTGCAGTTGGTGACCAGGAGAAAGGATTGAGTTCCACCCAGGGGATTCCAAGAAGCCTTCCTGAAGGAAGGGGGTGTTTAAGTTAAGTCCAGTTGTTCTCAGCTGTGGGCAGTTCTGCCCCACCATGAAACGGTTGGCAATGTCTGGAAACGTTCTTGGGCTTACCTTGGGGGAAGGTGCTGCTGGCATCTAATGGGTACTGTGGGGAGAGGCCAGGGATGCTGCTCAAGAGCCCACTCCACACAACACACAACCAACAGTTATACAGCCTAACGTGTCAGCAACGCCAAGGTTGGGAAACTGTGCTCTAGACAGAACGCACCGCGTGAGCAAATGCTGGCAAGTTGGCCAATGCAGAGTGCGCTGGGGCCAACAGGGCTGAGATTCAGCACCAAGGAATGTGCCATCTCGGTGGGAGATGCTATAACCCCACCACAAATGAGTTCTGAGATCAGCTCAGAGGGAGGCTGAGGCCAAGCAGGGAGCCAGCCCCCAACGTGCAGCTGGCCCAGGACTTTGCATCTCTCCACAGGGAGCTGGACAGCCTCGTCCAGTCCTCGCAGTACCCCAAGGGAGAGAACCACAGGCACTTTGAAGGAGGAGTGAAGCTCGGGGTGGGAGCCTTCAATCTGGTGAGTGGAGAGTGCCTCCCTCCTGCCTCCATTTCCATTGTTGCTGGGCTCAAGATAAATCTCCTGGATGTCCCTGACCTGACCCACACTTGGTCTCTGATGAGTTCACTGTGCCTGGCCTGTGCTGGGTGCTGGGACCCAGGGATGAAGCAAGCGTGTGCCAGTGTTGAAAGGGCTCTTGGCTGGGGGCAGGGGTGGGTTGACAAGCACAACAAATTAGGCTTTTGCCACCCTGGAGAGTTGGTGGTTAAACATTTACCAGTGGCAAGAAACAAGACAGGGCTAGAAAAGCTGATAGCCCAAGTTCTCCTCCCAGAGAAGTGGGGAAGGTTTCCATGGGGATGGGGTGTTTGAGTTGGATCTTGAAGAGCCCATAGGAGTTTCCCAGGTGGGGAGGGGCATGCCAGGCAGGGAGGCTTGGAAGTACAGAGGCTGCTCATGGGAGGATGAACTGCCTTAGGTGGCCAGGGGCCTTTCTAAAAGTGTGAGCTGGGGGGTGGCTCTCTCCCTTCCAGGTAATGCCCGTTTGAAGTGCAGATCTTGGGAGGCAGGGACTGCTCTGGGCTCCAGTTTCCTGGCTGTGATCCTGGCCCATGTGCTGAGAAATACAAGCTGCAAAAGTATATTGGATGCTTTAACAGGCTATAGCAGACCATCCTGAGTTAAAGAACCAGCTCCACCTCTGCTGAGTGATGGGACCTTGGATAAATCCTGTCACTTAGCCATGCCTCTGTTTCCTCACCTATTAAAGGGGACCATTCTGAATATCAAATGCAATGACAGAGCCCCTGCTGCAAAGTAGGGATTTAGTGTAACAGCAGCAACCAGCTATTTGCAGGCCCCATTCTCTGTGCTTTATGCATAGTCATTTCATTCTTAGAGATATGTAACGTGCTCAGGGAGACCCTGCTGGGAGTGGTGAGGCTAGGATTTGGATGCAGCCAGCTCCTAACCAACATGCTATAGTACCTTTACCTGGGGAAGTTTGCTTTCCAGGAAACTGGGTATCCTTAGGGGCTTTCTAGAAACAGGACCTGTACCCCTGGGGCTATCCCTTGAACTCGGGGGATTTGTGGAGCAGGAGGGGCAGCCCCCCACCATGTGCCCATTGCCTCTGTTCCTACAGACACTATCCATGCTTCCTACTAGGATCCTGAGGCTGCTGGAGTTTGTGGGTTTTTCAGGAAATAAGGTAACCGCCTGCCTCCTGGGACCCAGACTTGTTCGGCTCCAGGACTGGAACTGAGCTGGATGGGAGTGGTGGTGTTGGGGGCTGAGGGGCTGCAGGGCCTGGGGGCCATTCCTGGCTCGGCTCCCCAATGTGGATGGCCCTAGACAAGGCCTAAACCTCTTTGGGCCTCAGTATCCCCTCCAGTGAAATGGGGCCAGTGAACCTTGCCCAACCCCTCACAGACCAGAGAGGCTGTCAGGTGAGGGTGTGTGAAGGGCAGCCCTACGCAGTGCCCAGCGGCACGTTCTCTGAGTCTAACAGGTGTCTGGAGTTTCTTCTCCCCCTAGGACACTACCTCACATCTAGACTTGAGCAAGTCCCTTCCCCTGGACTGCCTTCTGGTGCCACCACCTTGTCTGGGAGAGGGCAGAGGGAGCCCTACTGTGCATCAGGCCTTGAGGGGAGAAACCAGAGAACTCAAGCAGAGCCTTTACTGAGAGCAAGAACCCAAGCTCAGCCCCGGGTCTGAGGTAGTAGATCAGGGAGGGCTCCGTGGTGGAGGAGGCCTTGTGTTGTAGGAGCATGGGCCCGGAAGTCAGGAGACCCATGTCAGTCCATCCTCCTGCCCTCCTGTGACTCCAAGCATGCCCCTACCTCCTCTGGGCCTCTTTTTGGTAAAATGAGGGGCTTAGGCCAAGATAACTGTTTCTTTCCCTCTGTGCTTTCTCAGGTCCTTCCTGATTTTTGCCATATCCATGGACTTATTATCATTCATAAACTATTTTTCTCCAAACTGACTTATAATTTTTACTTAAATTAATTTAAAGGAAGCTTTACTGTTCATGATAAACCCATCTTGGTTTCCATCTGCCTGGGGAAATACTGGCCAAAGGCTCTGGGAAGTCCCTTTCAGTTTTGTTTTCCTGGGAAAGCCCTGGGGTCATGAGGAGCATTTTAGGATTACGATGGCCAGGAAAGGCCGAGAGATGGGAGAGTGTGGCCATCAGGCGGTGAGGCCAGGGTGGCAAGGGGCCTCCAGGGGAGGCATGGGGGACTTAAGGCAGGTCAGAGGAGGACCGACCAGGGGGCAGAGACTGCAGGCCAAATAGCCAGTGGGGCTGGTCCCTAACCCCTCTCCAGCCAGGCTCTGGAGCCTTCTCCGGAAGTCCTTCCCGGGTGTCTTGGCTCCATCTGTGCCCTGAACCCACGGTTGGAACTATCTGCCCACTTGTCCTTCTTCCCGCACCACCAGGGGATTGCTCCAGCCCCCGCCCCACAGGGTGGGCAGCGGGAGGATTGGAGGGGGGGCTGTGAGCCATGGGGGCCCCGAGACCCGGCCAGGCCTTTGCCCCGACCTTGGCAGCAGTGTCCACTTTCCCCCTGGAGAAGGCGACTGAGAACAGGAAGGGGCAGCCCAGGAACAGCTGACCCAGCCCGTGGGGCTCCAGACTCGCAGCCCAGCGCCCCCACCCCCCCACTGCAGTCTGGTGACTCCGGGCCCCTGCGCCTCTCTGAGCCCCAAGGTGGGTCCGGGGAGCTCGGGCCTCGCCACCTCAGCCTCCCACCTGTGCCCGCAGGACTATGGGCTGCTGCAGCTGGAAGAGGGAGCCTCTGGGCACAGCTTCCGTGCCGTGCTCTGTGTCATGCTGCTGCTGTGCTACCATACCTTCCTCACCTTTGTGCTCGGTAGGGTCCCCCCCTCCCCTCCGTGCTCCGGGGCAGGGGTTCCAGCAGGGCGGTCGGCTCTAGGAGCGGGGCTGAGGGGCTGCAGACCTGCGCAGGTCCCTGGGACCGGTTTGGGGGCACCGAATGCAGACACAGCATGGCCCGCATCAGTCGTCCTGGGGCCTGGCCTGCTGATCATGCATTGCCTCTCCTTGGGACCAGGCTCCAACCTCAGTTTTCTTGCTGTGCAGTGGGGATGGCAGGCCCCCCTTGTAGAGGGTGTGAGGCTGCTGTGGGCAACCCACAGAGGGTGCTGCAGGCACAGCCTTGGCAAGTGCAGGCTCCTGGTTATTGGGGCCTATGATTATGCCAGGAGCCATATCTGCACTATCTTGTTTGATGCTCCCACCAGCCTGGAGATAGGAAGGGTTCTTAGCCCCATTTCACAGAGAGGATGGTAGGAGCTGGTGGCCGTGATGTGTGCTGTGCCCTCTCCCAACGCCCGTCCCCCCTCTCCCCACCCCGCCTCCCTCAGGCACTGGGAACGTCAACATCGAGCAGGCAGAGAAGCTCTTGAAGCCCTACCTGAAGCGCTACCCTAAGGTGAGACCCCTACCTCTGCCGGACACCCCCAGCCCGGTGTGCCCCGTGGCCCCCCCGTGCACCAGGCCATCCACGTGCTCCTTGCAGGGCGCCATCTTCCTGTTCTTCGCGGGGCGGATCGAAGCCATTAAAGGCAACGTGGACACCGTGAGTGAGGGGGACCCCAGGTGGCCCTCGGGAGCTCGCAGGCCCGGGGGAAGTCAGACAGGCACAGACATACCTCAGGGACGGGAGGAGCCCCAGGGGGGGATGGAGGAGGCAGAGGTGGGAGAGGCAGACGGTGCAGCCGGCAGACGAGGGAGGAGGAGGTGCTTGGGGTGCATCGGTTTTTGGCCGGGAGATCTAGGAATAAAGGGCATTCCCAGCTGAGGGAGAAGGGTGAATAGGCAGAGAGGTGGGAAGATCTGGCTTACGTAGGGCGTTGTGGTTAGGCTGCAGGCCGGTGAGTGGAGTGCTCAGTCAGGGCTGGAGGCTGGGGAGCCTCGCCTTGGTGGTGGGGAGCCATGGAGGGGGTTTGAGATGGGGAGGGCCGCAGTCCTGGCAGAGGACTAAGTCGAGATTCAGGATAGACTCCATCACTTGGAGTTTTAGGGCTTCCACTTGACCCTGGCTGATTCCTCAGGCAGCAGGACAAATGCCCCCAGCCCAAGTAGACTCATAGGAGCTACTGGAATTTTTGGAGTTTGCTCTGAACACACATTATTTTATTATTATAATCTTAACACTTTCCACTCCTTGCTATCTCTCCAGGATAGCTCTGTCCCACTGTCTCATTAGGTTGACCTCACAGTGAGGTCAACCTAAGACTTAGTTGGGAGAACCGGGACTGGACTCGGCCCCACCTGTGCCTGGCCCAGGGCTGACCGCCACGTGCTGGGGAGTTGGGAGGGCGTGGAGGGCAGGGCCGGCCCAAGCAGGTACCCTCCGCCCGCTGACTGGAGATGCCTGCAGGCGATTGGGCGCTTCGAGGAGTGCTGCGAAGCCCAGCAGCACTGGAAGCAGTTCCATCACATGTGCTACTGGGAGCTGATGTGGTGCTTCACCTATAAGGGCCAGTGGAAGATGGCCTACTTCTACGCTGACCTGCTCAGCAAGGAGAACTCCTGGTCCAAGGTGGGCCGACATCACGTGCCAGGAGCACTGGGGATCCAGGGCTGACCCAGTCTGGCCACAAGCCCCCAGACCAAAGTCCAACCCCTAACTGCATGCAGGTGTGTCAGCTGGAATCTAAACAGAACCAGAAATTCCAATAGAACTCAGGGTTGGAGGGAATTGAAGACCCTGAGGGACAGAGAAACTCTCAAACTACGATATGTCAATTGAGATTTTGAGCCCCAAGGGCAGCAGTCTGGCTCCGACTAGGCTAGGGCTGTCCAATAGAACTTCCTGCTGTGGAGCAAATATCCCACTTCTGTACCATCCAAGAAGGTAGCCACCAGCCACATGTGCACACTGAGTGCTTGAAATGTAGCTAGTTCGCATAAAGAAGTACATTTTAAATTTTGTTTAATTTTAATTAAAATGTAAATAGCCACATGTGACTGGTGGCCACGGTGTTGGTCTGTGCAGTTATGAAGCACAAAGGCTCATTGACTGACGTATCTATAAACTTTACACGTGTCTGACTTCAGGGAAGGGCTGGATCTAGGAATTCAAATGAGGTCATCTGGGCTTGGTCTGTCCATCTGTGTCTGTGCTTTCCTCTTTGATATCTTCGTTGTGTAGGCGGCTCTCTCCTTATGACAGGCAAATGGCTAAGGGCTGTCCCTAACTCACCTCTTCCCTGTGGTTTTAATAATGGTCCCAAGATTGAATCTCACTGACCTGGCTTAGGTCACACATCGATGCCTGTAAACAGAAGGGGTGGGAAAGCTCCTTGTGGAGTGAAAGTGGGAGAGGGTTGGTTCCCCAGAAGGAAGATGAGGTGATGTTCCAAGACGTGTGTGCGTGTGTGTGTCATTAAAGAGATGCTATGTAGGCAAAGCAGAACAAAACAGATGTCTACCATCGATGAGAATTTAAAATATTATGGTTAAGTGTCGAATAAATAAATATTAGCCGTTATCATCACAGTAACTATAGCACAGAATTAGAATAACAGGAGCAGATATAATCTAATCTGGTATTGACAAATATGTAGCACATTTGCCTCCCTTACCTTATGCTTTGCCCCCAGCAGACATTGTTAATCAATCCTGGCACTCTTTGCATGAGCCTGGCTGTGACCTCAGAAACCTTCTCCATCACCCCTCCAGGCAGCCATTACAGCTGATCACAGTTGGCTCCTGTCATCTGCTTCTAGTCCCTATTCCTCATCCCTCCCTTATCTCTCTTACCTCTGCACAGAAGTTCATTTTCCATACTCCTGCCTGGGAATGAAGCTGAAGGGGACTTCTCTGGGGGAGGGGAGGAGGAGTTGGGAGAGGTAGCAGCCTTTTTTGTAAGTTCTTACTGTGCACCTAGCACTCGCCGTCTCCTCCATACCACACCCAATGAGACAGAAGTTATCACCTCCATTGGGTGCACGAGGAATTCTGAGGCTACGAAAGGGTACGTGACTTTCTTGGCCCACATGACTGTCAGGGCAGAAACTAGATTTGAAGACAGCTGTGTGTGACACAGAATCCCTTGCTTTCCCCTCCTCCACAAGACTTCCCAAGGAGGCCTGCTCGTCCTAAGGCCACCCTGCTGTGTGGATGGCGCTTCCTCGGGCCCAGCCCCTGTGAGCCCACCATCCATTCTCCGTCATCACCCACCCCCAACAAGAAGCCTCGGTGCTTTTTGAGCTCAGAGTGACTCCCAAAGCCTCCCTGTGGAGTGAGATGAGCAGCTGGGTCCACCACGTGGTGAAGAGGAGGCCTGGGGACACCACACAGCTGCTAGGAGGGGCAAAGGGAAGGCCAGGCCTCCTGCGTGCCGGGACGTCTGGCTGTGAGTCTCGACTCGGCCCCCAGCTCCCTGTGTGACTTTGGGGTGCTCAGTCCTGGCAGAGGACTTTTCTCTTTGTGGCAGCAGCCCGAGTTCTGGGGCTTCACTCTTTCCTAATCTCTTGCACTTGGCTGCCTGAGTCCACCTGGGGTTCTGGCCTGTGGCCATTGCCATACATGCCGCTGTAATGGGAGAAGCCCAGGGGAGCTCAGCAGTAGCCCTGGGCAACCCAGCCAAGGGGATGAGGTAGGCTTCTGGAAGAGGAGACACCTGAGCTGAGTCTTGAAGGAAGAAGAATTAGGGTGGTGGAGTGGAGGAAGTAAGAGGGCAGTCACAGAAAAGCAAGAGCAAAGGCTCGGAAGCGAGTATACTGCCAAGAGGTTCAAAACCATCTTGGGTTTGTGGGGTGGGAGTGCAGGGGGCCACTGAGCAACCTTTTCTTCTTTGAGCCACTTGCCCTGAGCTTCATTGAGGACAAGAACTGTCTGACTTGGCACAGTCCCTGATAGAGTAGTTCAACAGAATAAATACAGAATCAATGGACAGGTCTCCCATCAGGTCAGGCAGCAGCTGTTTTCTATCAGTGAGGCCCTCCTAACATCCCTTGAAAACCAGGGTGCCCACAGGTCTCAATCTCTGGGTCATTGCCTCCCTCCTGACTCCTGGGGACTCAGTCAGGCCGGAGCTGTTGGGTGTGGGGTAGGAGTTGGGGGAGGCTCTTAGAGGAAGCCAAAGTCTTGAGACAATGCGCTGGCAGAGAAGGCAATGGCATCCCAGGCTGAGGGAGCAGCACAGGCAAAGGCCCTGGAGTACGGAAGCATCTGTAGTTAAAGGCGCGTTGGGAAGGAAATGGCAGAAGATGAGCTAGGAAAGTTTAGGGCGGGTCATAGAGGGCCCTGAGTGACTGGGGTTTTGTCTGACAGCGTGGGGGTGGGGGTGGGGATTTGATTTGTGCTGTGGCAAATCCCACCGACAGTTGCTGGGCACCCCTACGTGCCAGGTCCTGTTCTGGGCCACAATATATAACAGTGAACAAAGCAAAGACCCCAACTCAAGGTCCACATTCTGGTGGGGATAGAGACAGTGAAAGATAACCAGCTGTGCCGTCTTCTGTAATGTAAGTGCCATGAAGAGCAATCAGGAGAGCTAAGGTGTGGGGTTTGATGGGTGTGGCTGGATTGCACAGGGTCAGGGAGGCCTGTCTGAGGACACTGGATGGGAGTGAAGGAACAAGCCACGTGGATGTCCAAGGGAAGAGGGACTGTGGGTGTAAAGGCGTGGGCAGGAGTGCTTCTGGCGTACTCTGGGTGCAGCAGGGAGGCCGGTGTGGCTGGCATTGTGCATGAGGGAGAGGGGGCGTGGCTGGTGCTGCGGAGGAGACTGGGCAGGATTGGGGAGGGCCTGCGGGCCGTGATGAGCAGTTTGGGTTTGATCCCAGAGTGAGGGGCTATCAGGAAGATTTCTAGAAGGAATGACATGATCGGACTCAGCAGTTCAGAGCGGCTTTGCTGTGGGAAATGGCTTTCAGGGGCTGGAAGATAGAGCAGGGAGAGAGTGTGGGGGCTGGTGCCATAATCCGGGTGAGCTATAAGCAAGGCCGGTGAGAGTCAAAGCTGGAAAGGTGGAAGAATCGTCAGCACTCGGTGCCTCAGCGACAGGGACTGTGGAGAGGAAGAAGGCAAGGAGAACCTGAGGTTTCTGCCTGGGCTGCCGGGAGGATGAAGATGGCCTGAGGCTTTAGTGAGAGGAGATTCTCTCCACCAAACCCTCATAAAGACCAGCTTTTCCTTGCTTTGTAAGGGAAGACTGAGGCGATGCGGTCGTAGTGGAAATTGGGAGTAGATCTGGGCTCCAGCATGGGTGGGGCTGCCAGGTGAAGGCTGCTTTGAGTCTTCTCCAGAGACTAGACTTCAGGATGTCCAGCTCTCTCCCCTCCACCTCCTCCATTTCTGTTTTGCCCAATGACAGATAATTCCTTAACAGCTGCCCCGGGAGGCAGCAGGTGTGGTTCAAGGCTTGACCACTGGAGGGCACCATAGAGCCAGATTCCTACTTGGTTCCTCTCTAGGGGAAAGCCGGGGACATTGAGGAATGGAGTGTGGCTGGGGGCTCTCCTGCACAGCCTCACCTTCCCTGCCAGGGGTGGTCAAGGCCCTGGCTTGAAGCCACACAGACCTGGGGTTGACTCTCAGCTCAGTCCCCAGTAGCTCCGGGGGCCCCAGGCAGCAGAGGTGGGGTATGGATTCCTTTCTGGCCTCATCTTTGGGATCAAGTGAGGTGATGTATGAAGAGTACCTGAAATACAGTGAGGCAGTTCCACCAAGGGATGCTGAGCAGAGCTCTGACCCAGGGCCCTACTCACCTTTCGAGCCTCACACTTCTTCCTTTATGAATCCCATGCTTTGTGCTACCTGTTTGTCCTGTCCACACACTTTGCACAGGCTTTTATTGGAAGGCCCTTTCTTGGGTCTCTCTGAATCCTCCTGCAGTGCAGTTACTGCATGCCAGAAGCTCTTGCAGCTGTGATTGCTCTCCCTGCCTTTGGGCCTCCATCCCGGCCTCAGCACACACTGCCCATCTACTAGTCGCTTGGGCTGTTCTCTCCACTGCTTCAGAGTGGAAAGGGTGGGGGCCTTGGTATGGGCCTGTCCTGGATTTAACTCCTGGCTCCACCATTTACTTAAAAGCTTCTCAATTTCCTTCAGCATCCCCAGCTTCGCTTTCTCCCCTGGGATCTGTGGATAATGTTAGCTACTGTGCTAGGCTGTGGTGAGGTCGGAACGAGGTACTTGTGCCACCCTGGGGCTGCAGTGAGAGAGAAGGTTGCCCTCACCTGGCTGTTGCTGTCTCGAACAGGCTACCTACATCTACATGAAGGCCGCCTACCTCAGCATGTTTGGGAAGGAGGACTGCAAGCCGTTCGGGGATGATGAAGTGGAGCTGTTTAGGTGGGTTCCACCACTGCATCCTCATCGCAGCCTCAGCTGTGAGAGCCCAGCCAGCCTCTGCCCATGGTCACCCTGAGCTTTGCTGGTGGAGTGGTTATCTCCTGGCTCTGAGCCTCCCCAGCATTGCCCCAAGCACCTGTCATTCCCTCCCATCATCACCCATGTTGCTGCTGCTGCTGCTGCTGCTGCTGCTTGTTGAAACCCCTTGAATCTGCCTTGAGGTTTTCTTTTAGAAAGTGGTTTTGTTAACAGCCTCCCCGCCTGGCCTCTTTCATATACGATCAGTAGGGCAGATGTGGACACCCAGATCTAGAGAGGGGAAGGGCTTGCCTTTCTGCTGAGTTACCCTGATAAACTCAGAGAAGCACAGTGGAAAGCCCAGGAATTAGAGTCAAACAAGCAGGGTTAAATCTAACCCCTGTCACTTCTCATCTGTCTCATCTTGGACGATTACAGCATCCATAAAATGGGAAGAACAGCTTCTACTTTGCAGGGTTGTTTTGAGAATTAAATAGATAATAAATTTTAAAAGTCTGGTATAGAGCTGGAACTTTGGGTTTTATTCTTATCTGTGCTGCTGCATTTGCCTCCTGAGAAGGGTCTTCAGAGTGGGGTCTTCCAGGGCGCAGCCTTGGCCGGCGAGGGTGGCGCTTGGAGCCTTCCTGCAGGCCAGGGGAGCACCAGCTCCAACCTGTCAGACCTGAAGTGTTACACCCAGTTCCTGGGCTAATGCCAGTGCAATAACAGGGCAGTCATCGTTTACTGAGTGCCAGGAACTCCGTCTCCATCTCATACAACTCTACCTGAAAACCTCCATCTTAAATCCATTTTAGAGATGAGAAAACTGAGGCCTAGATAGTTCCATGGTAAATAAGCAGGGAGGGGGTTGGGGGAACCTCACACCTAGTCCCATTTCCTAGGCCTGGACTGCTCAGACCTGAGCTCCCAGCCACACCCAGTGACTGGCAGAATTGGAGCCAGGGGGGCGAGGCCCTAGATGTGTAAGCTTGCCCGGCTATGTGAGTTTTGCTCTGCCCTCGGAAACAGCTGAGGAGTCCACAGCCCTCACGCTGCAAGAGTTAATTAAGGGTTTGAGCTGTGTGGTCTTGGGCAAGTCCCACACCTTCTCTGGTCATTACTGTCCTCTTTGAAACTGGGATTAGAGTTCTGCTGAGCCCTCCTAGGAAATGGGGCATGGGAGGAGAGACACCCAGGAGGCAGGGCAGGCCTGGGGGCCTCTGAGTACATTCTCCCTTCTGCCAGCTGATGTAGAGTAGCCCCTTGCCTAGCCTCAGGAAGTGATCAGGTCCTGGGTCAGGGCCCCTAAAATAAGGCCATAGCCACAGGCTGTTTCAGATTTAGGAGGCTCTTTAGAGACTAACACTCTCATCATACATATGGGGAAACTGAGGCCTGGAGAGGGGCCAAATAGAAGCTGGGCAGGCTGGGGACCCTCAGTCCTCTCTTGCTTTTTCTCACCCTCTCCCTCTCTCTCCATCTCTTGCAGAGCCGTGCCAGGCCTGAAGCTCAAGATTGCTGGGAAATCTCTCCCCACAGAGAAGTTTGCCATTCGGAAATCCCGGCGCTACCTCTCCCCCAACCCGATCTCGTTGCCAGTCCCTGCTCTGGTGTGTAGGATGGGTCATGCCCCTCTGGCTGGAATTCTGGGATGAGCTGAAAGTCAGGGCTACAGCTGTGGGCCCTGGGGAAATTGGGTGAGGGAGAAAGACCTTCATGCCTCAGGGGCCTGGAGAGGATGTCACAAGTCATTCAATGACCTACAGGTGCTGTGGTCTCCTGAACCCTGCCCTGGGGCTAGGGGTCGAGGCACAGATGCATCTGACCTGGCACCTGCCCCCTAGGAACTAGGGTGGGATGGGGAGACGGGTGAGCAGGCTTCAGATACCTCTAGGCAGAAAAAGTAGCACCCCCCCATCCCACCCCACCCAGCCCTGCACTCCTTGCCCAGGTAGACACACCTGATGTCTGTTTCCATGGTCTGTTTCATCCCTATCACACTGATGATTGTGACCTTCCTTACACACAAAGCTCCAGAAACAATGTTGTGAGGTCCGCCTCACCGGACCAAGCCTTTCTTTGAGCTGGGACCATGTTATATTCAACGTGGAAATAACATTAACAATAGCTGGCATCGTTATTGGACCTTTCTTGTGTTCAGGACTTATTACACGCACTGCTTCATTTGATTCTCACAACCAACCTGAGTAGGTGCTGGTATCTCCAGGTCAAACAGCTAGTAAGTTGGAGAGCAGGATTTAAATCCAGGCAGTCTGGCTCCAGAACCCATATTCTGAACCACTGCATGATGCTAATTCCATGCATGATTTAAGCAGGCATCACAGAAGGTGTCCAGTTTGCCAAGAGTTTTTATTGTTATTAATCAAAAAAGCAAGGCAGCTAGAAAACTAGAAAGGGCCTTGAGAGACCCTATTCTGGTCCTGGGGGTACCATTCCTTCATCATATGATCTTGTATAGGTTCCCTCTCTGAGCTCCATTTTCCCTTACTGTAAAATGGGACTAATAATATACCTTGCCCATTTCATAGAGCAGGTTTAACAATCAAATGATTTATTGTTAAACACTTTATAAGTTGAAAAGTTCAATATTTATATAGAATTTTATTTAGAGCTTATATCCTAAATATTTCTAAACAGGTTTTAAAATATAGTTTAAAATATAGAGTAAAAGTGTTATTAGTAAATGAGGGGTGGGAAATGCAGGGGAAGAAGGTATATCAAAATCTTAGGGTGGGTGGGTGATGGTGGCTCAGTGGCAGAGTTCTCACCTGCCATGCTGGAGACCCGGGTTCGATTCCCGGTGCCTGCCCATACCAAAAAAAAAAAAAAAAAAAAAAAAAATCTTAGGGGAAAATTTCCAAACTATAATCTGAAAAATACCATTTATGCAGAAATGAATTCTGTGATCAAATACATTGGGAAAGACCGGCCCAAACAAAGTTTATATACTGTTGACCTTCTAAGAATCTTTACATGCTTATCTGCATGGTGATTCTTCAAGAAGAAGCTCAAAGATAGGTTTTTCCCCTAACCTATTTGGCCAGAAAACCCTTTTTTTTAAATGGCATATCTGTTAACTCAGAAATACGTTTCTCAACAAGAACTACAATAATAAAGTCTTTCTAGAACTTTATGTGTACAAGCCACTTTCACATCCATTCCCTGGTTTGATAGTTTAGGAAATGCTAATCTAAGCTAACAGAGTTATTCTGAATCAAAATTTAATTTGATATTCTGTGTTTCCTGGCAGCTGAAGCAAAAAAAAAAAAAGAATCAGGATATGTTCAGTAGTTTTCATGACGGTAACTCAATTTTAAAGGAAATGGAATATGAGTTATCAGTAATGGGTCTAGTGCTTTGGGGGAATAGGAGAGATGGTGACACAGGCTTTAGCTCTATCAAAAGTCCTGAAAGTGCTTAAATAAATTGTGGTTGGAGGAGGCCTTCTCACTGGAGCAGAAAGGAAGGCTTTCTGGAAGGTGTCGGGCATGGCCTGGTCCTCAGAGGATGGGGGAAGGGTTTGGACACAAGAGAGGTTAGGAAAAGGCATGATAATTTTCGGAGAAGCCACAAGCAGAAAGGTAACTGAAAACACTGACAGGTGGGAGTAAGCCATAAGGCTCCTGGCGTACTCCACTCAAGCCCACAGCTTCACCACTTGGCTGAGACTTGCCTGGTCTGAGCTACTCACTTCACAGAAGAGGAAATGGAGGCCCTAGTGGTGAGGAACCCTAGGATTGACTTACTTCCCTGCCCTCAGGAAATGATGTATATCTGGAATGGTTATGCTGTGATTGGCAAACAGCCGGAACTCACGGACGGGATACTTGAAATTATCACCAAGGCTGAAGAGATGCTGGAAAGGGGCCCAGGTGACTATCCCTAGGTCCTTGAACCTGCCAGGCTGGGTCAGCCTTCAAGCCTTTACAGCTGAAGGTTCCACCTGCCAAAAATGCCCTTCCCCACTTCTCAACCCTGGTAATTGTCCTTTGTCTTTTTATACTCAGTTTTGAGTTCAACTCCTCCAAGAAGCTGTCCTTGTCCCCCAGGTAGAGTCGAGGCCTCTCTAGGCTCCCACAGCCCCTGGGCTTCCCTCTGTCAGTCCCAGCCTCTCTCTATTGTGATTGTCTCAGTATCTGCCTTTCCTTCCCAGCTGTGAGCTCCCTGAGGACAGGTACCATGTGTGAGTCATCTCTGTGTCCTCTGGGTCCAGCTAAGATTAGGAGCTCCATGAGCAACTGTTGTAGAAATGAGTAAGAGAAAAATCGACAAGCCTGTCTTCTTCTTCCTTCACACCCATATTTTCAGAGAACGAGTACTCAGTGGATGATGATTGCTTGGTGAAATTACTGAAAGGCCTGTGTCTGAAATACCTGGGCCGTGTCCAGGAGGCCGAGGAGAATTTCAGGAGCATCTCTGCCAAGTAAGTGCCTCTGTGGCTGCTCCTGCCCCACATGGCCTCCTGGTGGGCCTGGTCTTCTGGGTGGAATTTTCAGGGCTTCTCTATCCTCATGCCCACTACAAGTCTGGCCCTAGCTTACTCCCCATTCACCACACATGTACTAATGCCTACTCTGTACCAGGGCCTGTGCTGGGCAGAGATAATTTGTATCCAGTTCCCGTCCCCTGGGGATGGGGGGAAGGGGAGGCCACCAAGTTACCCAACAACAAGGAGCCCATCCACGTAGTTTCATGTGAATGGTGCCCCCTGAAATTTGTAATGGAGCAGCCCTGCCCTTGCCCTGTGGGAATGTACATGTTACAGAGGACAAGCTATAGGTGACTTAATGCCGTCTGATCAGGGCTGTGCTAGAGGAAAGCAGAGGGGTAGTGGGTGCTCTGAGAAGGGACTGCACTGTGATGGGAGATACCAGGGCAGGCTACTCAGATGTGACATTTGAATCAGGGAACTTTATCAGGGAGAGAAAGTTCTAAGAGGAAGAAGTACAGCATTTGCAACTGCTGGGACAAGGGACAGAAACGTGAACCTGGGGTAATGGTGATTAGGTCTGTCCCTGTCTGGGTGAAGTTGTAGAAGGGAAGGATTACAGATGAAATAAGGAGGGTTAGATCGAGAAGGGCCTGGATGATTTACACGCAAGGCTAAACTTTATTTTTACATATGGGGGAGAGCTAGGAAGGAGACTCATCAGAGAAGTGACTGAAAGATTTGGGTTCCAAAAGGATGTCTCCAGGGCATCATGGAGGGTGGGACAAAGGGAGCCAGATCAGAGACGGGAGACTTCCCTGATGGGGTTAGGGAGATGAGGTGGATGCACTGAGGAACATGAACTATAGGTTGTCAAGGAGTTGAGGCCCCGGGTTCAGAGGGTCAGATGGCGCTGTGGTAACGGGAACCTTCCCAAACGGAGAGTCATGGCACCAGTCCTCCACGTGAACACACGGGTTGGGTCTTCCCATTCCGGGAAAGGTCAAGAGGAGGTGCCTAAAGGACATCTCAAGGGGAGAGCCTGTGCGAACCATGTCCTCCTCTGTTCCACAGCGAAAAGAAGATTAAATATGACCACTACTTGATCCCAAACGCCCTGCTGGAGTTGGCCCTGCTGTTTTTGGAGCAAGGCAGAAACGAAGAGGCTGTTAAACTCTTGGAAACTGCCAAGTAAGCTCTGTCCTTTACTCCCTCCTGAGCTCAGGAGTTCCACCCAGCTGCCTGGGCAGAGGAGCCCATACAGCAATAAATGAGGTCACTAGCAAGGGCAGTGTGGCAATTCAGAGACCAGGCATGTGTTCCTGCGAACCTGGCTCTCACCTGCGTTAAGGAGGCTTCTTCCTTACCCATGAGGAATTGGAATCCCAGGGGATAGTGTGCATTGCTCCAGGGTGACACCACAAACCAGCTGCAGGGCTGGTGAGATGACTTCAGTCTCCTTCCTTCCAGCCCAAGATCTTTCCTCCAGAAACAAACCCCCAAGCGTAAGGACCTGACAGGACCAAGAATGCTTCCAGAAGGCATGATAACAGGGGAAGGGGCCATGCACCCTTTTTGCTAATCCTCCCATTGGGCATGGCCCAGCCCTTTCTTTGCACATGTGCAAGTATTTAAAAGCTGTTCGTGGCTGGTGGGCTCCCACAGCTCAGACTAAAGGAGAAGGACTTCTTAGAAGCAGCCTCTTATGTCTGATTCTCTGCTTTCTTCCAGGCAAAACTACAAGAATTACTCCATGGAGTCAAGGACACATTTTCGAATCCAGGCAGCCACACTTCAAGCCAAGTCTTCCTTAGAGAATGGCGGCAGATCCCTGGTGTCATCAGTGTCTTTATAGCTTTGTGCAGCACTCCAGGCTGGAAGATGAATGGACAGAGACAGCTGGACAGAGCTCCTGAAAACATTTCAGAAAGATCCCCTCTCCTGCTCTCCCTTGCCTTCGGAGCCCATTGGTGCTCCAGTGGGATGGCACGACATGGGTATCCGTGTAGAAGGAAAGCTGGCATTTTACCAGTGTTGGCCAAGGGCCTTTGCCAAGGACAGAGCAGGTAGATCCCCTCTGCCTGCCCTATCATACATACGGGTACTTGTTTTTCACTGTAATGTTTAAGAGAATGAATGAACAGTTTACATTTTCCTTAGAAATACATTGATAGGATCATAGTTGGCTAAAACAAACAAAACAAAACAAAACAACCCAACAACCAGCCTCCTGTAAATCTTTGTTTTAACCCATACTGATCTGTTTTATCTCTTGCCAAAGGTCAGACTGATTTTCAAACTTCAGAAAGGTCTCAGCTTCTGGGAATGGAAGGACCTTCCTTTCACAGGAACTGGGGAATGTCCTGGAGGGTCTGCGCCTCAGGTTTTGACTCTTCTGGGTGTTGGGCAGAGCCAGAGGTCACACAGACACCCACTACCTTACTTCTTGTGCTTCATTTTCACTTCTTTTATTAACTTCCCAATTTAAAAATCAAACACATCTTTTTAGTGAAATAATTTTCATTTGAGCCCATCTGTGGAAAAATCAATCTCTCCACCAACAGGGAACAAAGGAGGATGCTGAGGCCCGAGGGAAGGGAAGCTGTGTGGCCCTTTCTATGCCAAAGCCAGGAAGCTGGGAAGGGCCAAGGAGGCCTTAGAAACCAGCCTGTATCTTTTGCTGTATGCCAAATAAAAATCACTAGGAATAATTTATAAAACATAAAAATTAATCTTCTCTACTTCATTCTGAAGTACATTATTTCTGACAGCATTTTTCTTAAAAAAACAATGTGTTTTTTTTTGGTGCAGGTGGCTGTTTGTATATGTCTTAGATATTTCAGTTGAGAGAAGAGATATTTAAATAATAAAATTTACATACTTAAGATATCATGCAACATCTATTTCAGTAAAATATGTTGCTTGAATTCTTGGGGAGGGCTAAAAGGCTGGACAAGAACAGAAGCCATACGGTCATGAATGTTTTATTTAGATAACATGATGTTTTAAAAACTCCAGCATAAGTTGTCAATATTTAAAAATGGGGACATTTCACAAATGAATCCAGTTTCTGGCCTCTTATATTTAAAAAGAAACAAGATCTCGCTGAAGTTGGGACTATATTCCCACAAGGCAATAATCAGCCGTAGCTGAGGAGAGGCTCCTTTAAACATTTATATACCTTTCTGGCCCCTAAAAGCATGTGAATTTGCAATACTTGGGTCTGTTAAAAGTAAGAACTCAGGTTCAGTGATCAATACCAGGTTGTACCATCCATAATCTAGCAACACAATTCAACTTACCATTTCCCTGGGGGAAACTCCTGTACACAGTAAATATTCACCTGTGAAATGTGATTCCTCAAATGCATGAATGCAATTTCTGTAAGGGGAGAACTGCAGGCAACTTTTCCCAATCTTCCAGCATTGCAGTGTTTACTGAATTATTTTGTACATCTCCCAGGGACTGGGTTAACACATTAATATACAGTCATCCAGCATCCTATGGCTAATATTAAATGAAATCATGCATTTTACATAAAGCATATTCTTATTAGAAAATAAGACACAAAAACCAAAAAGGCCTTCATCCAAGATTTTCTTATGCACTTAGTCCTGTCAGAGTAAAAATGCTATGAAAAAAATATTTGTCATTTTATCAGAATTAGACATAAGGTTGCTCTCCAGAGAGAGCAAGCTCTTTGCAATCTCTATCTTCTCCAAAGCCAGGATGCTGGGCAACCAACCTGTTTTGAGGTTTTTGGGCAAGTCAGCGTAGAGCAAGAGGGGTGACTAGAGACAAACTCCAAGCGAGGACGAGCTTGCCCACAATTAGGACACTCTTAGTGCTGTATCAAAGCAGTGCTAGTCACAGGAAACCAAACATATAATTCGCAACTTTGTTTTTCAGTTTACAAAAAATCTTTATCTTGACATTCAAACATTTCAGGTGCTTTTGCTTTTGTTGTTTTTTTCAGTGTCAGGCCAGGATGGTTTCCTTGTCAACATTTGCTGCTGTTGATTTTCTCCTGCGCCGCGTTAATTAGGCTACATCACCTTTGCCCTAGTGCCCTGGCTGCAGGCTGGCTGATGAGATGACTCAGGAGGTTTTGCTTCTTTTATCCCACCTGCAGCTTTTGAACTATTCTATCAAAAACATGTGAAGTAGTGTGAAATTGTTGGTTTCCTTGTGCAGGGGGCCTTTGAAGGTGAAAATTCTGTCATCATTGTTGCCTTGAGTTGTTTCAGGTCGTTTCTTCTCCAATAGTGCAGACCTTTCCCTCACACCTGCCTTGGAGAGGCAGCCAATCAGGTGGAGAACTTTGTCCTGGAAATAAGGAGACCTGAATTCTAGTCCCCGTTTTGTCTACTTTTTCAGAGTGACCCTGGGAAAGTCATGGAACCTCTGAAAAATTAGTAATTTGCATTAAATTAAGGCCCTTTCCTGCTCTCAATAGTTCTGATTCTCCAGTCAAGTCTATTTCTGGGATTTCATCTGCAAGATGAGGCAGCAGATGTACCCCCTCACTTTTCTGTTAAAGCCTTATGTCCCCAAGCATTCTGACCAGGAAGGATAGGCTTCTTCAAACAGGGGTCTCTGTAGTGGCCCATTTGAGTGACACCCTCATTTGGAGAAAATCCAAACCCTGTGCCACCCAGATGAACTCGGTTGTTAGGGAAGTAGCAGCTGCCTACCATGATATGAACAGGCCCTTGGGAATGGAAAGGCTGCCTCTGTGTCTCTCTGGGCACAGGCCCTTGGGCTGGCAGGGAGGCTTCCAGCTGTGTGCAGGTCCCTATCAGCGTTCCCACGGGTTGGCAGACTTCCCTACTCCTTATCTCTCCCGTCAGAGTGGGAGTGTTTCCAAGACAACTATCGCCATTCACAGCAAAACCCATGCCCTGTCCACGACCCTAAAAGGCCAATTCCAACCCAAGACTTGGCTAAGGTCCAGGTAGGAGATTCCCAGCAACTGAAGAATGGCACCAGGAGGTTTTCAAAAAGCCCTAGCCTGCCGAGTGTTTGACTCATTCAACAAGAAAGTAGAAATGCAAAGACATTTTTTCTCTGGAGTTAGTCCCAAACTTATTTCTTGTAAGATAATGGGGAGTGGGTAACAGTCTTCTCATTGTTTACTTCAAAATTAAAGTCAAATAGAGAGCCTTTTCCATGAGTGTTTCCTTGTGTACCTGGCAACATCACAGTAATTCAGTAATAAGAGGTGCCTGTATTCTGAAATCCAAGCACCAAATGGGAAGTTCTCATTCGCAAGATACAGCTTGCGAAGATTGGAAATTGCCTTTTGAAGTCTGGCGCAATGTTCGTTACTGCTCAGTAAGGCTGAGTCCACAAAGCCTCTTTTGGGGGCTTGAAAAATCCATTCCCCAAAGAAGCAATTTGCAAATTGTTTTTACTGTTTAAAGTCAATTGTTAAGTGACAAAATGTAATAGAGCCCCTTGGGAAGGCCCGCAATTAATGACTGAAGGTTGTTACAGATGGCTCAAAGTTGACATTTAAGCTTAGTCAGAGACATCACAGCTAACATCTCACATATGACTGGACTGGGTGGGGACTGTGGTTTTCCTTCACATCATTTGGGGACAAGAATTATATTAAGCACCCACCATGTACCCATTTCCATTCTAAGTACATGTATCTAACCCTCACAACTACCCTGTGAAGTAGTGTACTACTGCCGTTTTACAGATGAGAAATGTGAGACAGGTAAAATAACTTGTCTAAGATCACAGAACCATTATGCAGCAGAAGCAAGATTTGAAGCCAAGCAATTCAGTTCTAAAGACCATACTTTGCTAAACTGTTGGCCTGGCTACAAAATTACCAGTTTAAAGTTGTACCTGCTTTTTGATTGTCTTGGGCCACTGTTAAGAATAGAAAAAGTACTTACTAATGAGTTGAACACTAGAAATCCTTGGTATCTGTGGGGTATGTTTCCTACTGGCCACTTGGCATGAGGTTGGACTCTGACAATGCAAAAAAAAAAAATGCAAACCTTAAATAACAGAGTTAATGCCTAAAATTACCAAGGAATGACAGAGGAAAAGGCATGATCTAATCCCTAGGTTGGTTAGGTAGAGTTTAGAGGCCAGGCTTGAGGGGTAGTTTGGTATATGACAATATGAGGTAAGAACACTGGCAAATTGGGAAGCGCATGGTGCTTTAGGCACACTTTTTTTTTTAATGTTGGGCTGACTAAACTTATCATATCGGTGGATCGAAGTAACCCATGGGCCAGAAATTTTTAACTCCTGGGCTACAGTTGACTTTTCTGTAGTTACCTATGAAAAGAAAAGAGGTTGCAAGCAAATTCATAGTAAGAGAGAAGCCTGGTCTACTGAAAATACCCAACGTTAAGGTTCCATTAATTACACGAAGTAGTGGACAAAAGCACAGACTGGATTCAAAACTTACTCAAGCGACTTTACCTCTTTGGGAATCAATGTACTCTTTTTTATTTTTGGGGGGGTTGCATGGTCTGGGAATCGAACCCAGGTCTCTCGCATGGAAGGAGAGCATTCTACCACTGAACCCACCCAAGGAATCAAAATACTGTTTTGTAAAATGGGGCAGGTACATGGCAGAGCCTCACATTCTCATAGCTTTGTGACCAGAGAAGAAAAGGACTAACAGAAGTCCATTAGTCTAGCTTTTCTTACATGTCTGTCCCTTAGACCAGTGGTTCTCTCAAATCAAAGTGTGGTCCCCAAACCAGCATCAGCATTGCCTGGGTACTTGTTAGAAATGCAAATTCTCAGCCCCGCTCAGACCTAGAAATTGTAGGGTGACTCCTTCAGATGAATCTAACACAGGACAGTTTGAGAGCCACTCCCTTAGACAGCGAGTGAGGTATTATAATTGGCCCATCTTGGATCATATGCTCATTGGGGGTTATTATTAGAAGGAAAGATGGGGTACTGAGCAGCAAAAACATATGTTCTTTCCCTCAAAAAACTGATAAACAGGACCTACATATGACTTGTCACATTCCCAGGTAAAGGGGAGGATGAGGAGAGTGGGTATAGTTTGTGGTACTGATTTTAGACAAGACTTATCGGAAAGCTGCTCACTCAGGAAGGGCTTTACCTTTCTCCATGCCACCCTCAAAGTTCTTCCTGTTTTACAACGGGAACTTCCTTGATGATAGCTCTCTAGCAGAGATGCTTAAATTCCTTTGGACCCCTCTTCTTCCATTTCCTCCTTCCCTTCATTTAATATCTGTTGAGCACCTATTCTCCTGCTCTCATGAAACTTATTTTGGTAGGGAAGACATATAAGTAAATAAAGAATTAGAGCCATGAAGCAAATAAACAGGAAATGTGATAAGAAAACCTGGTTTTTGGAGAGGGAGGAAGGGAGAACTACTTTAGACAGGGTAGTCAGAGAAGCCTGTTTATACCTGTTACATTTAAGTTGAGGTCCAGAGGATAAGAAGCCAACCATCTGAACACTGGAGAACAGAGATGCAAGGCACAGACTATAGTCCAAAAATACTTGAGATGGGTATAAGCTTGGCATTTTAGAGGCAGAAAAAGAAAGGTCCATGAAACTACAGAATAGAGTCTATGAAACTGAAAAGTGGCAGAAAGCCAACTTATTCCTGTTAAGGAATTTTGATTTTATTCTCAGTACAATGGGAAGTTATTAAAGAGCTTTAAGCAGGCAAATGACATAATCCAATTCACTTAAAATTATTTTGGTTGTTGTATGGTTAATGGATAACATATAGGGTTAAAGCAGTTAGGAGGCTGGTACCATGCCAAGGATCTTCAGCCAATTGCTTCTGGTCTATCTGAATTGCAAATAAAAATACTGCATCTTAACTTCACCAGCTGCTAGACTTAGGAAAAGAGAATGTAGTCAGTGTGAGTTGGCATTTCATGTGAGTAAGGTTCATGATTCTTTGCTCTTCACAGGAAATCAGACACCAGTTTATCAAATCCATACCCAGAAACAGGGTTCTTACTTCAAGGTTATCTTCAAGTCCTTGTTAACTAAAAGTTTAAGAAATAAATAGTCCTGAACACCAAAAGCGAAGGACACACGAACAAATGGCTTGCGAAAGAACAAACACACTTCTGTGTACCACACATATTAGTAGTAGCTAATAATTTATAATCTGTTTGCTGAGCTCAGCTACCCTCATGGTCAGATGATCACTATTCTGCACTGTTTCAAAGCTGAAAGGTTGACTCTGATTCTGGAAGTGGCAGAATGTAGCCTATTCCTGCACTTCTAGTACGGACAATGCTGGAAGCCAAACCAAACGCTTTTGTGACAACATACTTGTATTCCAATTCACACAATGCCCAAGACTTGCTTTTGGGTCCAAACTGACTCTATTAGCTACTATTGGTAGCCCCCAGCAAGAAGCTGGGCTCCTTCTCTCATCAGTCCCAGATCTTCCTGCAGGCACTCAGAGTATACCGCTACGTTCAGATGCTTGGGGCTAGCCGTCATTTTTTTCAGGTATTTTTCTCACAGTGCCAAGAAATCTGGTGCCTACAGTCATGTTATAAAAGAGGTTCAAAGCAAGCAGGCTACTCCTCCTTTAGTCACAATCAGTGTTAGATGAATAAAATCTGTGCCTTATTGATAATGTTGTTTCATATGTAAACACCAAACTTCCTGTGGCAAGCATCCAAAGATGACCAAATTCTGGATTTGTGAACAATGACTTGCTTTAAGAAACAAAAATGTGAAGAAAAGTTAATATCTGGGCCCATGTTAATAAAAATATTCCTTATTTATCCTGGGAAAAGAAAATTACTTATAGTAGGCAACTGGAAGCAGCCATCTCTTTCAAAGTTTCCTTAAAAAATACTTTCTTTGTCAGACTGGCTAAGGGTTTGTCACTTTATTGATCTTCTCAAAGAACCGATGTTTGGTTTTGTTTATTCTATTTTTTTAATCTCAGTTTCATCTATTTCTGCTCTAATCTTTCTTTCCTTTTGCTTGCCTTGGGAATTGTTTGCTGTTCTTTTAATAGTTCCTCCAGGTGTGCAGTTAGGTCTTTGATTTTAGCTTGCTCTTCGTTTGTAATCTAGGCATTTAGGGCTATGAATTTCCCTCTCAGCACTGTCCTCACTGCAACCCTTAAATTTGGATATGTTGTATTCTCGTTTTCACTCGTCTTATTTCCCGATTTTTCTTGCACTTTCTTCTTTGACCCAGTGGCTAAGAGTGTGTTGTTTATCGTCAATATATCTGTGGATTTTCCAGTTCTCCTCCAGTTATTGATTTCCAGCTTCATTCCATTATGGTTATGCTTTGTATAATTTCAATCTTTTTAAATTTAGACTTGTTTCGTGGCCCAAAACATATGGTCTATCCTGGAGAATGATACATGAACACTTGAGAAGAATGTATATCCTGCTGCTTGGGATGCAATGTTCTTTATATGTCTATTAGGTCTAGTTCATTTATCATATTATTCAAGTTCTCTGTTGGAACATCTTGTCTAGATGTTGTCTATTGATGAGAGTGGTGTGCTGAAGTCTCCAACTATTATTGTAGAGACGTCTATTTCTCCCTTAAATTTTGCCAATGTTTGCCTCATTTTGGGGGGCACCGTGGTTATGTACGTAAATATTCATAATTGTTATTTCTACTTGGTGTTTTGCCCCTTTTGTTAATAGTGTCCTTAGTCTAACAGCTTTGCACTTAAAGTCTATTTTGTGTGATATTAATATAGCTACCCCAGCTCTCTTTTGTTTACTGTTTGCATGGAATATCTTTTTGCTTTCTCTTTCAATCTATTTGTGCCTTTGGGTCTAAGGTGATCTCTTGTAGACAGCATATAGTTGGATTATACTTTTTTTTATCCATTCTGCCAATCTGTGTCTTTTGATTGGGGAGTTTAATCTATTGACATTTACTGTTATTCCTGTAAAGGCAGTACTTACATCAGCCATTTTATACTTTGGTTTTTGAATGCCATATCTTATTTTGTCTATTTTTATCGTTTTGGTTACCCTTGCTGATAATCTTCATTTCTCCTCTAAGCTTCTCTCTCTGTCTCCTGTCTTTTCCTTTTAGCCTGCAGAACTTCTTTCAGTATTTCTTGTAGGGCAGGTCTCTCGTTGACAAATTCTTTCATTTTCTGCTTATCTGTGAAAATTTCAAAGTCCCTCATGTTAAAATATTTTTATTTTATTTCATTTTTTGAAGTCTCTCATTTTTTAAGGACAGTTTTGCCAGATAAAAATTCTTGGCAGTTTTTCTTTCAGTGCCTTAAATATATCATACCACTGCCTTTTCACCTCCATGGTTTCTGATGAGAAATCAGTCTTATTGCAGTTCCTTTGTATGATGAATTGCTTCTATCTTGCAACTTTCAGGATCTTTGGCATTTGAAATTCTGATTGGAATGTGCCAGGGAGTGAGTCTATTAGATTTTATTCTGCTTGGAGTACACGGCGCTTCTTGGACATGTGTATTTATGCCTTTCACAAAAGTTGGGTAATTATTTCCTCAAACATTCTTTCCACCTCTTTTCCCTTGTCTTCACCCATGACATGTATGTTTGTGCACTTCATGCTGTCATTCAAATCCTTGACACCTTGTTCAATTTTTCCATTCTTTTCTCTATCTGTTCTTCTGTCTGTAAAGATTTCGATTGTCCTGTCTTCTAATTTTCATCAGAGAACTTTCTTCTGCTGTTCTAATCTGTTGTTGTATGCCTCTAGTGTATTTTTTTAGCAGTTTTATTGAGATATATTCTCCATCATACAATTCGTCCAAAGTGTGCAATCAAGAGCTCAGTATAATACAATGTGGTGCATTCAACACCACAATTTTAGAACAAAAAGAAAAACCCTATATCCCTTATACCCTCCTCCCCTCATTGTTGATATTTAGCATTGGTGTGGTACCTTTGTTACAATTAACGTCAGAATATTAAAATATTACTGTTAACTATAGTACATAGTTTGCATTAAATGTATTTTTTTCCATACACCACCTAATATTAACAACCTGTAATGGTGACATTCATTTGTTCTAGTTAGTGAAAGAATATTCTTACATTTGTACTATTAACCATAGTCATTGTCCACAACAGAGTTCACTGTTACACAGGTCTGTTTTATTCTCTAGCTTTTCTTCTAGTGACCCTAAACTTGCACTGTCAACATTCACATACACGATTCAGTCTTGTTAATTACTCTCACAATAATATGTTACTATCACCTCTACCCATTTCCAAACACTCACGATCTACCTAATTATAAATTATGCACAATCTTACCTAATTAAAAAAGCATCAGCTTCCCATTTTCTCATTCTATCTCCTGGTAACCTGTATTTCTAGATTTTAACTCTATGAGTTTGCTTATTATTAGTTCATATTAGTGAGCTCATACAATATTTGTCCTTTTGTGTCTGGCTTATTTCACTCAACAATGTCCTCAAGATTCATCCATGTTGTTGCATGCATCAGAATGTGGTTCCTTTATAACTGAATAATATCCCATCACATGTATATACCACATTTTGTGTATCCATTCATCAGCTGATAAACGCTTGGGTTGCTCTTTTGGCAATTGTGAATAATGCCACTATGAACATCAGTGTGCAAATGTCTAATTTTTTTGTTTGTTTGTTTTTTACAAGGGCAGGCACCAGGAAACAAACCCGGGTCTCCAGCATGGCAGGCGAGAACTCCGCCACTGAGCCACTGTTGCCAGCCCTGTGTAATGTATTTTTAATCATTTTATTGTGCATTTCACTGCCATGATTTCTCGTTTCTTTTTTACTTCCAAATTTTTCTTTATGCTCAGTATCTCCTTAAATCCCTTATCTTCTTGATTTAGGTTTGAAGATCTTTGATTAGTTGTTCTGAATTCTGCATCTCTTCTGGTTTTAATCTGTTCCTTTGACTGGCCCGTATCTTCCTGTTGCTCAGTATGGTTTGTGATCTTTTGCTGATGTCTAGGTGTCTGATTATGTTGACAAGTTTACTTTGAAGGTCAGTTTCTCTCTCTTGCCTACGGTTTCTTTGTTAATTGGCTTTGTGTTAAGGCTCTTTTAAAAAAATTTTTTTAAACATAGCAACATACAAACACGAACATTCTTAGCATATGATCATTCCATTCTTGGTATATAATAAAAAACTCACAATATCACACCATGATCATTTCTTAGAACATTTGCATCAATTCAGAAAAAGAAACAAACAGAAAAAAGAAAAAACTCATACATACCATACGCCTTACCTCTCCCTCTCATTGACTATTAATATTTCCATCTACCCAATATATTTTAGCCTTTGTTTCCCCTATTTCTTTCTATACCCCTTACCATTCCCTTTCACTGATCACTAGCATTTCAATCTACTAAATTTAACATTTGTTCCCCGTTATTTATTTTTAATCCATATGTTTTACTCATCTCTCCACACCATAGATAAAAGGAGCATCAGACACAAGATTTTCACATTCACACACATTGTGAAAGTTGTATCATTATCCAATCATTTTTAAGAAACATGGCTACTGGAACACAGCTCATTTTAAGGCACTTCACTCCAGCCTCTCCAATATACCTTAATTAAAAGGGTGTTATCTATATATTGTGTAAGAATAACCTCCGGGATAACCTCTCGACTCTGTTTGAAATCTCTCAGCCATTGACACTTAGTCTCATTTCTCTCTTCCCCCTTTTGATCGAGAAAGCTTTCTCAATCCTTTGATGATGAGTCCCACCTCATTCTAGGATTTTTGTCCCACAATGCCAGGAAGGTTACACCCGTGGGAGTCATGCCCCACGTAAAGAAGTGGAGGGCAGTGAGTTTGCTAGTTGTGTTGGCTGACAGAGAGAGGCCACATCTGAGCAACAAGAGGTTCTCTGGGGGTGACTCTTAGGCCTAATTTTAAGTAGGCTTAGCTTATCCTTTGGGGGGTAAATTTCATATGAACAAACCCCAAGATTGAGGGCTCGGTAAGGCTCTTTTTTTGATGCTTGCTTTCAATGGATTGAATTGTTTGATGAGAATTTTTTCAGCTCTTCCTCATCTGATTCTTGCCTTGGATATGTGGTACAATTTTTAAGATTGCCCTATTTGTGCAATTGTTTCATCCACAGGAGATAATTCCCTTTCCTCTCTCTGGGAATCTTGATCTGTTCTGCTTTTGTTTGCCCTCCTCTTTTTTTTTTTTTTTTTT
>PVIY010009416.1:0-25829 GCA_004026745.1 Myrmecophaga tridactyla | reverse complement strand
ACCAAAAGGCTTTTTGACAACTCCTCTGAGTTGCTCTTTCCTGGCCTGCCCAGCAAATGGTACCTAAAGCAAACTGTTTCCCATAGCCCTAAGGAGACCCTGCATCTTTAAACCTCTACCACCTTCATCCCTGTTGAGGTTGGGGTTGCAACCATTCCTGTCCAGGGCAGGCTGAAACAGCAGCTAAGAGCTGGGATCCAGCAATCTGAATTTGCCAAAAGCCATGATCACAGTGCTTGGCCATGTCCCCACCCTGCCCCCACTCCCATTCTTGGGAAAGAGGACTTCATGTCCCTCTTTGTCCACAGCAGTCAGCCAGGGACTAGACTCTGAGGCAGACCACCTCAAGAATGGGGGGTGGGTAGTGTTCTCACTGTTTGAACCTATTCAAGCACTGAGGGTTATTTTAGTGTTTAAAGATGCATTGCTGATTTTCCATAGCCCTGTTCATAATACTATGTCCATTACTGTACATTTCACACATTCATATGCTTACCTTATACACAGGGTTGTCCACACCCAGCCATGGTGCAGGACTTGATAAATGATGCAAAAAATTTTACTCTATTAACATTGCTACACAGAAAGTCTTTTTGTTTTTTTTTGGTTTAAATTGTACTCTCTTCCCTGGACTTTTTCTCTGATTATTTGCTACACTTTAAGTAGAAGCTCCAGGTTCTTTCCAGTCTAAATGGGATAGCCTCATTATTTGGCCTCATAAAGTACTGTTCCTTAACTTTGTAGCAGTTATCTTAGTTTACAGTTAGGCCTGATTAATGATGATTAACTGAAGTTTCAATCACCTCCGTTTTGTGTGTCCCATGGAGGGCATTGTATTCTCAAAGTCTGGGTTACTGTACCAGCTCTATCTTAGCTGCTTAATACCTGTTGAGTGAAAAAAAAAAAGAAAGTGGGGGGTGGGTACTGACAGCCATCTCAGACTGTTCTTTATCAGTTTCTCAGCCTCTTCCTCCTGCTTCTCCCTAGTTGCTGAATGGTACTCCCATGGCCTCTGGAGCCCCAGAACATCGTGTCAGACAGTGTCTACTAGCTGTTTTGGAGAAAGAGTGAGCCTCTGCAGTTTCCTATTCTGCTATATTCCCCAGAATTTTTAAACACTTTATTTTTTTATGAAGGAATGGTAAATGGTTTTAGTCTATTAGTAATATTAATCAGATTCATCGAGTCAGTTGTCTTGAACTACATCTATTACTCAGAGTGATAGAGCAGACAAAAAAAAATATGGACAATTAATATCTACAGATAAATCTCAAACCTCTCCAAATAAATTTTTTTTTAATGGGTAAGATAGTAAATTGTAAAGGATTTTCTGTTTCTGTGCTAAAGAGCAAAGGAAATGCCAAAGGACAAATGGAAAAGCAAAAAAAGCCTGGATAACATGCCTGGACAATCAACCTCTGAATAATCAATACGGATCCAGAACTGCTGCGGACTGCTATTATTGTTAACTACCTCTGCATGATTTAGAAAAGGACCAATTAAAGCTAAAAAAAATGGGCTAATCATTTTTTTATGGGGTGTGTTTTAGACCCAGAGGCTCTCAGAAAGGGAATCACAAAGTATACATAAATGTCTTCCCAAAATATATGTGCCTCAGCCATTTTACTCATTTCTATGTTACTTTCATATAAGCCGTAATGTGTTGCAATAAAACCATTAGGATTCCCCACCCACCCCCCCAAAAAAAATGGAGGTGGGAAGTTATTTTTCTCTAGTTAAAAATGTTTGCTTTCCATGAATACATAAATTATAGACTTAATATATCTCTAAAGCTCTGTATAATTTTGAATTGTAAGTCCCTTCTAAGTCGATTAAACCACTGGCGACCAAAGAGACAGTTAAAATTTTTTAAGTGTCTTATTTCTTATACATATATTTAGATACACATTTTAATTTTATATATGTACTTTATGCATATATATGTGCATTTTTAAATTTTAAAAGTTGACTTCTGTTTTACTTAAGCAATTTTTTAAGAAAACAAAAGTATCAAGCCATATCTTAAATTACTCTGGAAAGGAATTATCTATCAATGGTTCTAAAACTTTCCAGTACATCAGAATCACCTGGAGAAATTGTTAAAAAATGATAAATTCCTGTCTCTGCTCTCCAACTCTTGATTTCATAAGTCTGGGATAGGGCCCAGGAACAAGGTTAACAAGGATTTAGAGCTCTAGATAATTATGTTTAGCTGTCCTGGTCTTTGAGAACTAATAACCTACCAACCCCCTAATTTTACAGGTTGGAAAAACATGGCTTAGAGAGACAAAATGACTTGCCTGGGGTCACACAACCACTGAGAATTGGGATTAGAGAGAACTCAGCCTACTTGATACTTGATTCAGTGTTCTTTCCTCTGGGCCTCCTTTATTCAGACTTCTGACATACACAGAGTTGACAAAAAATTAGAAAAATATAGGAATGAGTTCTAATACACCAGAAAATGGACACATGTTAAGGAACAAAAATAGTACTAACTCTAAAGAGTAAAAATATTGGAAATCATAAAATTGTTACTGAAGAGTCTTGAAGAAATCCAGTTAAATTTAAGATTGTAGCAGAGCTGCATAGAGAAAGCACAGAAGGAGGGGCCATAAACTGTTTTCTCTGACTCTTTCACCACTCAGTATGAGCAGATGAGCTTTAAATACAGGCGCAATATTACCTCAAAACCCATCTTTTCTCATGTTCATTAATCTCAAAATTAAAGGCCTAAGAGGCTCTGCCTCAATTAAGATGATGAGTGAAAAGCTTCAGGGCTCTGTCCCCTCACTGTAGTTTTGAACAACCAGCAAGAAGTGGCAGAGCCATCTTTCTCAAAGCTCCAGAAACGGTTAAAAGATTGCAGTAACAGAACAAGTGCCCAATTAGGAAAAAGGCAACTAAAAGATGGTAGTATCTTATGGTGCCCTTGCTGGCCCACTTCCCAGTTCTGGTCCCTGGTCCTGGCTCTGGAGATAACAGAGTAACCCTCATGCATATACTAGGAGAATGTATGTCTGTGCCAATCTATCTAGTGGCAACCTGAAAGACAGAACCAGGACATTAATCACAGGTTCACCATCCAGAACTCGTCCTCTGTGTGGAAGGCAACTCACAGAGCTAAGGCTGTAAAACTGCAGCTGCCTGGGTCAAAGGTTTGTTGGCCAAGGAACATACAATGCAGTGTCTGGGACTGTGAGGAAATACTGTTTGCTAGGGAAGAAGGGACTTTCAGATTTACGTATGTGGGGAACTCCTAGGGCCACTTGAGTGTGTCCAAGACAAGATGCATTCACAAGGACCAGGGAGGATCCCATGCTTTTGCCTCAAGCTATGCTCTAAACTCATTGTATGGCTAAGCACTGAAGGAGAACACTGCACAAGCCAATCGGCAAAGAATGGGAGGGGTATTTTCTTTTTTAATTTTTTTCTAAGCTCCTAGCATTCAAGGAAAGCTCTGTCATAATACTAGCTAAATACAAGCTTAAGTAACAGATGCCTCAGAGTCTAAATCCCAGTGATAACACGTTAAAACTTTCTATGTTTCAACAAAAGATTACAAAATATAAAAAGAAACAGGAAATGATGGCCCACACAGAGGGAAGATTAAAGCATTAGGAACCAACAATGAGGAGGACCACACCTGTGACATACCAGAAAGTATCTTAAAAATTGGTCCTAAATATGCTCAAAGAGCTAAAGGAAAACATGGGCAAAGGACTAAAGGACATTAAGAAAATGATAGGTGAACACTAAGAAAATATCAATAAGGAAACAGAAATTATGAAAATGAAAGAAACGTAGCTGAGGACCACAGTAACAGCAATTTAAAAAATTCCCTAGAGGGTGAGTTCAGTTGTAGATTGGAGCTGGCAGAAGAAAGAATCAATGAACCTGAAGAGACTTGAATTCAGACAGTAGAAAAAGAAAAGAATAAAGCAAGGCAAACAGCGTCTGAGAAACCTGTGGGTCACCATCAAACATATCAGTAAGTGCACTGTGGAAGTCCCAAGAGAAGAAAAGAGAAAGGGGCAGAGAGAACATTAAAAAAAAAAATAGTAGCTAAAGACTTCCCAAATTTAATAAAAGATACTCAGCAAACTCCAAATAGGATAAATCAAAACAGACCCCATCTTGACATATTATAATCAAACTGTGGGATGCCAAAGAAAAAGAGAGAATTCTGAAAGCTGCAAAAATAGAAGCAATGTATCAAGTACAAGGGAGCCTCAGTAAGTTTAAGTGCTGATTTTTATTTGGAAACCATGGAGGCAAGAAGGCAGAGGGATGACATTTTAAATGTCAGAAGGAAAAAATTGCCAACCAAGAATTCTCTATATCAATAATGTCTGTCCACCAAAAATGAGGGCAAAATCAAGACATTCCTAGATAAACAAAAGCCGAGGGAGTCAATCATCACTGGACCAGCCCTATAAGAAATGCTAAAGGGAGTTCTGCAGGACGAAAGGACACTAGATAGTAGACTTATGCCACATGAAGAAATAAAGATCTCCTGTATGGGTAACAGACATGGGCAAATATAAATGCCAATACTATTGTATTTTTGGTTTGTAACTCCACATTTTACTTCCTATAGGATTTAAAAGGCAAATGCATAAAATGTAATGATAAATCTATGGTTTGGGATTCACAATATATAAAAATGCAATTTGTGACAAGAACTACATAAAGGTAGGTGGACACAGGGGTATAGGAACATAGTTTTGTGTATGCCATTAAAGTTAAGTTGGTATTAAACCAAATGAGATTGTTTAGAGTATTAAATTTAAGCCCTCTGATAATCACAAACAAAATATTGGAGAATATGCAAACTAATTAAAAAGTACAGAACAGATTACAAGAAGCAGAGGCAGAAGGAATAGGGAATTAGTGCATATGGATATAGGGTTTCAGTTTGGGGTGACGAGGAAGCTCTAGTAATGGAAGATGGTGAGGAGTGAGAGTGTGATTAATCCCATTAGACTGTATGCTTGGAGTATGTGGGACAGTAAAATTTATGATATATATATATTTCTACAATTAAAACAACAAAAGAGCAACTAAAGAGAAAATGACAATTAAATGCAATACATGATCCTGGACATGACCTAAAAATGGAGGAGAAATGGCTAAAAAGGATATTATTTATTGGACTTAAGAAAAAAATAGGAATATAGACTGTAAGCTTTTATCAATGTTAAACTTCTTGAGCTTGATAACTGCACTTAATGTGGTTAAGTGAACATCCTTGTTCTTTAGAAATGTACATGGAGTTATTAAGTGTTCAAGAAGCATTAAATATACAATCTACTCTCCAATGTTCAGAAATTATACATAGATGGATTGATCGATAGATAAAATGATATGGCAAATGTGGCAAAATGTGGGTCTAGGTATCTGGAAGGGTGGGGGTCTGTTGGCATGCACTGCATGGGGTTTTCGTATTACTTGCACAACTTCCTATAAGTTTGAAATTATTTCAAAATATAAACGTTTAAAGAAAAGATTTAAAACATGAGGCTACTATATTGTCAAGATATGTATTTATATGCAAGTGTCATCAGTCAGGAATGATTGCTAGCCAATGCTTTTGTAAGCAGAAGTAGCCACCAAAATGCCTACATTTCTGAATTTATGCCTAAGAAGTTTACCACTTTCAATCTCAGGACACCCACAGCTCTGCTTTTGACTACTTTATTAAGTGTTATTCCATTTTTAAAATGAATCCTTCCTTACAAGGGAGCTTTGTACCCAGAGAATTAGTTACTGTAATGCTCATTGCATTCTATAAAGTTACACTGTTTTATATCACCGGGCAGACATTGGTAACTAGGGGAGAGTCTTTTAATACCCAATTTTAAAGAATAATTAAAGAACCGAAAAAAGTTTGTGTGAACAAACTGTTATCTCAAGGCATTTCTGCTTCTTGCAGGATTGCTGGGTTTTACATTCACGAGGAAAATATTTTTTTATTTTTCCCTAGTCAGGCTTTTCGGACATTTCAAATCTTACAGTTAATTTAGAATTTTTAAAAATGATTTAAAAAGCCAAGTTCGATCTTGCCCAAATCTAAATGTCTTATTCATTATTTATTTCACTTTAGTAATAGTAATTTTGAAGCTATCAAGCTTCTAAGTATGTGACTTATTAGATGGTATTAAATGTCAAGCAAAAAAATATATATATATACTTCAAAAGCATAAATACCTAGAGATTTAAAAGGAATTAGAAAATAAAATTTATATATCATTTTAAACAAAAGATTAGATAATTTGGGGGAATATTCTTATGTAATCAACTCTAAATTTAGCCCTCTATAACTGTGTTATAACTTTATCTAACAACCTTAAAGAATTGCTGGTTCTTAACATGGTATGTGGAGATGAAGTTAAAGAACACTGTCCCTATCAAAAAGCATTCAGCCCAGTACATACAGGTTTCCTCAAGTTTACTGTCAAACTTCTGTGAATCAAGCCTTGTAATAAAGAAAGACTAACAGCAACATGGAAGGTGATTTTTTTTTTTTTAAAGTTCATTTACCAAGTTTAACAATCTAGAAAAAAAGAAAGCCTGGCTATGAAACCTGATGACACAGAGATCAAGTTTAAATAGAAAACACAATGATAAGAGCGTATTACTACTGAAAATATTGCACAACTTCAGGTGTTTGATCTAAATTTGCTTTATGTAATTGGGGGATATAAATTAAAGAACAAAAACTTAAGCAAGATACATATAACAATTTAACAGAACCTGATATTCTAATTTCTTTCAACTTTTCTCCAATTTCATTTTTAAGTCTTTCCATCATGGGACTTATAAACAAATTAACCAACATATGATACTACAGTCAAATGTCAAATCTTTTAGAAAGTACTTATGATAAACTGAATTCCTTTATAATGCAATTATGAAGAACCTTCAAGATACTTGTGTTTTGTATGTAGAAAAGTGTTAGAGTCAAATATTCAACTCAATATAAAATAATAAGATAAATTGATTTCTTAGGTTGAGACTGCTCCTTTTCCTAATGAATGATTTTTTTCAGCTATAATATCACTGAGCTGAACAAAGAAGTCACCTTTGAGAGTACATAAGGAAAAATAAACACATGCTAAATGGATAAAACATTACTATTACATCTTTTACTAGACCATCTCTATTGAAAATGCTTCAAAAGCTTAGAGATTCAGAGCATTCTTACATTAGCTCCAAGATAAAGATAAAGGTGGAATTCCTTCTTTTTTTAAATCATAACTATGAAGTCTGTGGTTATACAAATTCTGCATCTGGTGCAAAACATGAAATACATTAATCTTAATTCTCTCTGCCTATATATGACATTTGTCTGTCAGTCAGCTAGCAGGACTTAACAGATACCTTTCCAAGAAACAGAGACTGAGATGTGTTTTATATAACGTCAGTAACTTCATACTAGGGTAATGAGAGATGCAGTATCCTTTTGCTATGGTTCAAGACAACAAGGAGGGAGGGCACAGGGAAAATAATAAATCAAAAGTGTTACCACTGAGGAACACCTTTTCTCTTCAGTTTCACCACATGCCACTTTAATTTTTACATTAGCATGGTGGCATAATTTGAACTCATAAATCAGAAATCTTAACATTTAAAATTTACCTTGACTTTTAATTATCACCATATTAACAACCAAAATAATTAGATAAAACACATAGCAAAGGGTAATATTAAACCCCACTTTATCACAATTGGTTTCTTGACACATTAACTCATTTTTAATAGAAAAGGGATAGTGCATCTCAGTTTGCTTAGAAGCTAGGAGATCACTTTGAATTCTGCATTTCCTAACTGCAAACAGAATATAGCACTTTAAACAGGTTATAAATAAACTGGTTTTCAAGCATAGAGCCAGCCCCAACGATAATAATACACTATTTAAAAAGACCTAAGGCAATGGATTCCATTTCCAATGGAAAAAAAGAACTGTGCAAACAAGCTTAAAACTACTTTTTTGTTTTGTGCCAGTGTTATAAAATGTAGCTTTTAATAAAACCTTGACCCAAATGCCAGCTTCAGAAAATAATTAGAGTGGGTGGGGAGGAGAGGGAGAAGAATTATTTCATTTAGGAAAAATAACCACTATCTTTTTCCTAATTAAATCTTCAACACACACAATTTAAACATATACAGATGCTGTAACACTTTACACAATTCCTATGTACTGGAGCAATAACAAGATCTAAATACAATTATATATTTTAAACACTGGGTCAAGGCTTTACATAAAAATACCATCCTACTTTTCCCCCTAAGTTTCTAAAATATCACGTACTTTCTCTCAACATCTGCAGCCATTCAGGAATTCTTAGGAAACTTTTGTGCATGATCTTAATTCCTAATCCCTGGCTCTTTGGGCTCAGTGACAAAAGATCAAAACCACCAAAAATGATGGTTCACTTGAAGTGTCAGAGGAGAGACCCTGGCTCAATTAGTCTCATAGGAAGAAAGCAGTGCTGCATCAACTGGCTCCATGCAGGAGGGGCATGTGAAGGATCTCATCAACCAGTCATCTATACAGTCCAGGTGATAGATGTGCATGCACGGCAGAAATCGAATTGGGTCCCCATAAACAAAGTCCATCATACAGATCACACACCTGTTGGGAGTGAGGGGAAGAAAGCAGAAAGCACTTTTAGAGAAGTACTTTATCTAAAATACAATTAAACTCCATTACAATGACAGTACTAAACTGAGCTACACATTAAAATGCTTGCCTACCATCTTTCTACTTAAGCATGCAAATTGAACCATTCCCTTAATAAGTAATGATCTGCCCACATTCATTTATTCTAATTCCATGGGAATTTGCAGAATTCAAGATCAATAGACAAGGGGAAATGGACCACATGGGGATCAAGTCCACCTCTAGAACTGTGCTTGTAAAACAGCTGTGTGTTCAGAATTAGATGCTTCAAGTAGGAAAGCTCCAGTTGGATCAAACTTTAATAGTCAACCAAACTTTATGATTCTCATTTATTTCCTTTTACTTAGTTATTAGTGTGAGTCCTGGAGCATGACAGTTTTATGACAATCATTTTAAAAACCATATGTAAAAATAGAACCACTGATTTCAGCTTTAAGTTTAAACTTCTAAAGTTCTCTTCATCTCATTAGGCTCAGTTTCAACTTCCTGGCAGTTTTCTACAGGCTCAAGAAGGAAACCAATTCTGTAGTGTTTCAGGAATCAGTATTCTAGAGGGAACATGTACTTAAGTACTGGCACTAAATGGTGCTATGGATCTCTGTAACATGTTAATGTAGTTCAAACAGCCAAATTTAACATCAACATAGTAAACTGGATTATGCCTGTACTGGTGAGGCCATTCTCAACCTAAGGAGAATGGCTATCCTCACTAGGAATTCTTATAGACAGTAATGAGCCTTAGAGGACAAAAATACACAAGTAAAATTTTAACCACAACTCATCAGGCTTAATAAATTATTTTGCAAGTTAAAAAATAGACAAAATTCACTGAAATATTAACTGACATAGAAAGCTTTCTTTCTTCTTTGGTATTTTAAATACAAGTTTTAATATTGTTTAAAAAGCAATTCTTAATACTTTTTATGTTTCCCTCCTTTCCAAACACCAATTAGGAAAATTAACCACAATCACACCAATGTTGGTAGGGTTCCTTCCTGTTATTTCTCTGTGCATATTTTAATTTTAATAAATATATATTTCTGTAGTATTTTTTCATTTATAAGATTTGTCTCATGTCACTAAAAATCCTTAGCAAACAATTTTAAGGGCTGTATAACCTACCAAAGTATTCCTCTACCCCAATTTACTTACTGACACCTGAACATTTATGTGGTTTATATATATTTTTTTCACTAAATAAGAGTATTGTGAATATCTTTGTGTGTAAAGTTCTAGGGGTGGAAGGGAGGCACACATTTTGGGATAGATTCCTAGAATTACTGTCTCAGAGAGTATAGAAATTGGCATATTTCCAAACTACTTTCCAAAAACCAGCTGACAAGGCCACCAGCAATGTTGGTACCTAGTTCTTTACCATAATCAAACATAGATGATTGCTTTTAAAGTGTCATGAACTGTCATCCAATTGGGCAAGCAGCATATAAAAAAATTAGAATTCATTCCATCATTTCTTGGTTATTTTTATATGAACATTCTTCTTAATTGCTACATCTAACATTCTATTATTTGAAACTGGGATGTGTTCAATGTGTTAAATATGCAACTACCAAAATGAAGGAGAATATTTTTCAAAAGCAAATAAGCTAAAAGCAGACCTCTAAAATATGTATATTTATGAAACTTACTCCCGGATCTTTTTTTCTGATCCATCTCTTCCAGGGTCATAAACTCCTTTAGGCAGATGCTGTATAAGGCCTATTCTTTGAGCTATCCTAATTTGTTCCTCTTCAGTAAGCTGTGTTGCAAGTCGAGTCTGGCTGGGTGTTGGATGATAGACTGGAACTGGAACTTGTTCCTAAATGTTAAACAAAAAAAAAAAAAGGAAAGAATTATTTTTTAAAAACATGTTTTCTGGGAATTTTGGTTTTTTTCTTTTTAGACCGTGGTAAAGGGTGGGAGGTAGGGAAAGAGGAACCATGGGAGAGATGGCTGGAGTAGCGTGCAGCAGTATGATTCTCTCTCATCCTGGCTTTAACGTTAGCTATTGGAAACACACACACACCAAGAAAACTCACTTTTAGATTTCTGACCTACTTTTAAAGGATATAAACACAAGCTTCACTGGAAAACTGGCATGGAGTATTATTTGAAGCATTTCCACATGAAGAACAATTAAGCCAGATATATTTATTATAAATACATAAATAGATACATTAATACAAATAGAGCTGCCATGCAATTAACCAACTGGGATGTATTCAACACAAGCTTTTAGGGATGTAAACAGACAAAGGTGTATTTCTAACATTTAATTAGTTGCACATATTACTATATAAGCTATATTAATTTAGACATATTGCTTTATTTCTACTCACATTTTATGAAATAATTTTATTCACACTCTAAACATTCTTTCAACAGACACTTTTTGAGTACCTGTTAATGTGCTAGGTGATGGGAATCAAGAGGAAACAATATAAAGTTCCCAGAATAAAACTTATATTCTACTGTTGGGAGACAAATTGAGAGACTTTATGAGGGTTCAAATATAAATAGCCCTTTTTTCTAAGCAAAGTTTTGAAGAAAATTCTCATATACAACAGACATATTCATGAATCTATAAAATACATATGAACTGGGCTCAAATACTGAAATATTATTAATTCAAGGAGGAACTTTAAAATATCGGTCAGTAAATATCAAACATCTATTTCAAAAGGTAATTAGGACTACAGAGTTTGTGTTGTAAAGAATCCAAGATCGTTCTGATGTTAATTCTTTCTTTGGCTATTCAAATGGAAAAAAGGCCTATTTACTAGTAGGGGCACATATCTAGCATATAGTAGGCTGAGTGAATGCATAAGTAGTTCAGGTATGTTAAGTCATATACCGAAGGTCACACAATTTGCCACAGAACTGGAAGTAAAACTTTGGTATCTCGTTTAGGAAATGACATACTACAATGTTTCCTAAAGATCCCACTGACTCTTTAAACTAGCCTTATTCTTATAACCACCTTTTTGGACAGTATTTATTGAGCTCTGTCAAAGGCAATTCAATATAAGAGTTCAAATGTTCCTTGTGAGATTCAAAACATATGTTTTTTATTGTAAAAACCAGTAAGTCCTTTGCCAAATAATTAAGCATATATTCTCTGGAAAAAGTAAAATACCAGTACTTTAAAGTTTCATGTTTTATGAATTTCTACATAAAATCATTAACGTTTACTTAAAATTACTTTCACATACTTTTATCTCATCATTTAGTAACTGAGCATATGAATATCAGAACTATTCTTCATCTAATATTTATTAGGACGTACTACATGGAAAGAAGACCATCATATTATTAAATACGGCTCTTGGATCCAGTCTTAGGGTTAATTACTTCTCTACTGCTTAACAGTGTGACTAAGTATAAGTTATTTAACCCATCTGCCTTCATTTCTCAGGAGAACTGTGGGTCATCTACCTACTTTAAAAGGCTGCATAAAGATATTCTATAAAGCCCCTGAAATTGTGAGCCTTGTACATAGCAGGAACACAATAAATGGTGGCCATTATTATCAACAGTATTATATTGGAGGAGCTGTATCTATTATTACAGCCATGCTGTTTCCTATAAAATGACCCAGGTCTTTGCTCTTACTATTCCTTCTACCTTTCTCTGCAGGTGTACTGGTCCAAATTCTATCTTATCCAGCATGCTGTTGACATTAATTAAACCTTCCCCAATCCTCCTCCCTTCCCCTTAATATAAACAGATTTTCCCTCTAGCACAGCTTAATTACCTAGGTGATGTCTACCTATGAGAGAATTAGGAAAATTATATGGAATACAGTGAAATATTTAACAGGTACAACTGCCGATTCTGAGAAAAAGACTATCAGTTCTTCTGGATGAGGAAGATAACAACCAAACTGACTTTCATTTCTCTAGTACATCTTAAAAGCTTGCTTTCTGCCCTGTGTACCTTTAGCACTATACAGTGGGCATTTTTTTTTTTTTTTGCCTTATAAAGTGATTTTGTAAATGAATATTTCCTTTTAAATGAGCTTAGTACACACAAAAAATTTTAAGCTTGTAACTCAAACTCAGGGAATCTTTTAAATGCATCATCAATGTTCAAAACTTTATTTCCTGCATTAGACTTAACATGGTATATAAAACATACCCAGTCCATGCACTTCCCCAAAAAACATACAAACAACCCAAAGAAAACAAACAAATCCAATAAATGGTGCTGCAATAACAGGATCCTCACATGGAAAAATAATGAAATGTGACCCCACCATATAACATACAAAAAAAAAAGAAGTCACATGACTTTTGGTTATTAATAATCATAAATATGGCTCTGCAATCACATTCCTGTGGGCATTTGTGGCTTAGATATTCACGATTTCAAGATCTTACACTTAGTAGGCAAAACTTCATTGCAGAAAAGTTTCATGGTTCAGAGTCAAAAAGACCTGGATTGTTGTGCTAGCTCTGACACTTAGTATTATGACCATGGCAAGTTATTTAACTCTTTGGGCCTCATTTCTCTGTGTGTAAAGAACTAGAACCACTGTACAGATTTAAATGGGAATTACAAGTGTTGTCCTTGATATAGTACCAGACAAATATATAAATGCTCAATAAATAAACATTAGCTACAATTATTCCAGCTGTGGCTGTAGAACAGCACTCCAAAATTTATTTTATGAAGTGGATTGGACTCTGGAAGACATAACCTTTTTTTTTAAAAAAGGGTCTTAAAAGTCATTTAAGACAAAATGTCCCTTTTTTTAGGGTGGGAACTGAGGCACAGGGTTGCCTAGTTACTGAGCTACTGGCAATATTGCAATCAGCATTTGGGTTCCCAGTAATTTCTACTACACTATTCTTGATTGCTGGATAACGAGATTATGTAAATTAAGAGACTTGGATTTGTCCATTTTGCGGGGGGGGGGGGCGATTTCTGCTCTCTAGTATCCCTTTCTCAAACTATCTGGTCTGAAAAGGCAACATAGTTTCTTAATCCAATGGGTTTCAAATGTTTAAAGCAGCAAAACTATCTTTTTAAGAGGAAATTTTATTTTTAATCCCCTTATTTAAATTTTAGCTATTTTGGTGGAATGGGGCTGGGATGGAAAATAACCAAGGTATAGAGTGCCACTCCCACCTCGGGCACCTTTGTAGACTCCTAGGAACCAATGGACTTGTAAATGCCAGCATTTATACACTTTTCTGGCTCTTTGTTTTCTCCTCTTTCAAACAAATAGAACAAATTATTCTAGAGTAAATAATCTCCAAGCATGTGTTTTTAAGAAGCTAGATATTTTTGGCCTTGTAGTTCACATATTGTATACAGAGAACAGAGACTGCAGAACAGTAAAGGTAAACTCTGTTTTATGAAAAACCATATTAAAAGAGATTGAAGAGTAAAATAAAATGTCATATTTTGATTATTCACATTATGATGTGTTTTCTTCTGTTTTTTTTATTTTGCTTTTGTTGCTGTCAATCCAAAGGAACCCTCTAAGTACCCTCTGGATATCTGAAGTGATTCAACATTTTAATTTTAGTTTACATGAAATTAAACAGTTGTAGAAGGAAGGAAATTACTAAAGCCTCCTGATAGTTTAAAGATTGATGAAGCCATTCCTCTTACCACACATACCTAATTTAAAATTTTAATCCCCATCATACTTGCAAAATGGAATATTTATTTCTTCCAGGCTTTGCCTTGTGCATCTTTTCACATTGCAATTTTGCTTTGTATCCTTTTGCTATAATAAACCACAGACAAGAGTACAATTATATGCTGAGTCCTATGAGCCCCTCCTTTTAAAAGTTCCAGCAGAGAAAACTAAGGATCTTTCAAATGGGCCACTGAGCTCTTCAGAAAGCAGCTCATTTTATGATCTAGCACACCAATTCATATTTAAATGAAAAGAAACTGAAAATTTTTAGTTTCTTAATTGCTAAAAAAATGTCACACAATGGATTGGTTTAACAACAGGAATTTATTGGCTCAAAATTTCAGTAGCTAGAAGGCTTGCTTCACCCTCAGGGTTGGTATCTTTTGCTACCTGGTAATCTTTGAGGTTCCTTGGCCTTTCTGTCACATGTCAATGCCCATGGTGGCCTCTTCTTTCTCTTCTGGGTTCAGTTGACTTCTAGCATTTTGTTTCTCTCTGTAGCTTCTCTTTCTGTGTCTATTTACTTTGCTTATAAGCCCTTCGGCCAAATTGGATTAAGGCCCATCCTCATTCAGTTTGGGCACACCTTTACTAATAACATTTTCCAAAAAATTCCATTTACAAATGGGTTCACATCCACAGAACCATGGGCTGGGACATGAACATGACTTTTGTCGGGGATATGATTCAATCCCCAACAAAAACCACATTAAACAAATCCCTTGGGGGCAATCTCAGGACTTTGAAACAAGAAAGGAGTCTATTATTTAAATGGGGGATGGGGTAGATTTAATCTATAACTCACATCCAATTTGTCAAATAGGCAATTAACCCTTTTAAAATCAACAGCACTTGCTAAGAAGCATAGTAGGTCTGTTATTCTTCAAATAAAAAAGCTCAAAAAATTCAAATAAGTGTTTTAACTCCAAAGATGTGCTTGTTTCTGAAATAATCCACTAGTTTAAACATTAGCTGACATCTCATTGCCAGATTAAGAATAAAGATAGGAATAGGATTATATAAAATAGGTTTTCTAGAACAATTTTTTCTCACTTTATTTTCCTCTCCACTTAATATAACCAAAGTTATCAGGAGTCTGGAAAGTGTTACAGTTCTAAACTCAAGTATCAAAATCTCTGGTCCTACTCACTATTAATTAACACTTTTCAAGTACCCATCAGAGACTAAAGTTAGACAAATAGTTTCTTAGAGGAAAAGGTTGGAGGATAATTAAGAACACTAAAACTTCCTTTTTTTTTCATAATTAAGAAAACAGTCTCTCTAAAGTCACACACCTGATTTTTCATTTTGGTTCTCTTGTTTATTAAGTATCTATTTCTGGGCAGATTACTTAACTTTCTGAGTTATACATGTCCTATTTGTAAAAAGGGACAATAACAGTACTAACCCTCCAGTCCATAAGAACCTTGAAGACCTGTGGAAAATGTCTGCAAATTCAATCATTTCAATGTACAAGGCACTTAGTACAAAAGGAATACTATGAGATGAATCAGTTTTGGAATACCAGTTTATGAATCAGTTTATGAATACCTAAATCACAATGTACTATATCAGTAATTCATGTAAATACTGGTCTTCAAGGGTAGTGCTGAATAGGATAGCATGTCAGTACGAAGACAAGCCCAAAGAACTTGGGAATCTGCTGCTCCTGAATGGAAAACCCATGGACGCACATCCCAGCAAGATCAATCTGTATTTCAACTGACTGCCCTCATTTCTATGTCTATGTATACAATTCATGAGGTACTGTTTAGTGCTAGGGCTTAAAATGTGATCCAAAGATCTTATCACGGTTTTAATTATGTGTGATTATTTGAAAATGTCTTTCCTCCTTGAGACTATCCGCTTGATGAGGGCGGGGACTATATCTATTTTGCTTGCTAATCTATACTATCTACTCAGCACAGTATTTGGCACATACTGGGGACTCAAACATTCTGGATAACCGAATGATCCAAATGAAAGCACTTACGTTTCTATTAATCCATGTTATATACACATCATAAATATCCTATGAAAAAATTGCTAGTGATTAAACCACAATAAAACTAAAAAGGAAAAACTTGGACATTACAACCATTCCTTTACCAAGAGAAAATACGTGGTGCACTGCCTCTTTCAAATTTCTACCTACCTATCCCAAGGGAACTTCAGTATGTCCCCAACCAAATTATCTATTTTTACTTCTACGTATTTCTCAAGTTCAAAATTCTTACACTCCCTATTTAGATAAATGCAAAGAAGTATCGTGAAAAGAGCACAGGCTTTGGAATCAGAATGCCATGGGCTGCATTTTCACCTCTAGCACTTATCCTGCGTGCAACCTTAGGCAAACTACTTAATATCATTGAACCTGTGAATGTTGTTGTAAGAAATAACTAAGATATTGTTAAGTGAAATGCCTACAACGATAGGGGCTGAATATCTGGGGTCAATGGTCATTAATCACTGCCATCTATCTCACCTTTCCTGATTCCTCTGACGATAAACCTCCCCCACCCCTTATTCTCATCATCTACTTACGTGTTCAAGTCCCGTTAACTCTACCTCCTAAATATCTTTCAAATTAATTTCTTCCCTTCCATTCCCATTGCTGCTGCCTTAGTCATCTATCTCATTCTTTCCTACATGGATTATTTCAATAACCTTTGACTGAGAAAAGTATATCAGGTCTTTATTTCCTCTAATTTGTTCTACTGTATCATGTCTTTATTCCCTCCAATTTGTTCTGTATCATGATGCCTGCAACATTAACCATAACCATTCCTTAGTGGTATGGCATCACATAGAGCAAGGCATGTAATATACCTTTTTATGATCTGGTCTCTGTGTTTTTCGAGCCTTATTCTCACCTTTTCTGCCTCACATCACCCGTTCCTACCCTACCAATCTAATGATATAAACAATGGACCATTTCCTAAAATACTATGTTGTGAAATCTCTGTGTCTTTTTATATCTCCTTCCTCAATTCATTTACCTAGCAATCTTTTAAAATTATTCTTTAACATCCAGCCTCATTTAAAACACCTGTGATACACCACCAACCAGTGGTGCTTTTTTGCTTATACAGTTCTTTATATAATTTCAACCAACATCTCATTTACTAGAAAAGGGGAAGTACAGAATATGAACAGCATTATATATATATATATATATATATATATATATATATATATATATATATATATATATACAACACTAGTACTACTAGTATTTTTTAACTCTAATTCTACTACTGAAAATTGGTGGAAAATGTGATAAAATTTACTTCACTGTAAAGAAAAGAAGTCTCCTAATGTTATAGAGTTTGTCACTCATTCTGGATACAGTGTTAATTTTAGTGCACTGCTCAATTCACTTGGCCTAACTGCTTGAAAGTTATATTAAGGGCCTTATGCTGATAGAGTTTATCATTAGTTTTTTTTTAAATTTGTTTATTAATTAAAAAAATTTAACCAAATAAAACATTAACATATAATCAGCAGTTCACAATATCATCACTTAGCTGCAGATTCATCATTTCTTAGAACATTTGCATCAATTCAGAAAAAGAAATAAAAAGACAATAGAAAAAGAAATAAAAAGAAAAAAGAAAAAAAATTATACCTACCATACCCCTTACCCCTCACCTTCACCGATCACTAGCATTTCAAATTAAATTTATTTTAGCATTCGTTCCCTCCACTATTTATTTTTATTCCATATGGTCTACTCATTTGTTGACAAGGTAGATAAAAGAGCATCAGACACAAGGTTTTCACAATCACACAGTCACAATGTGAAAGCTATATCATTATTCAATCATCCTCAAGAAACATGGCTACTGGAACACAGCTCTACATTTTCAGGCAGTTCCCTCCAGCCTCTCCATTACATCCTGAATAACAAGGTGATATCTACTCAATGTGTAAGAATAACCTCCAGAATAACCTCTCGACTCTGTTTGGAATCTCTCAGCCATTGACACCTTGTCCCATTTCACTCCTCTCCCCTTTGGTCGAGAAGGCCCTCTCAATCCCTTGATGCTAAATCTCAGCTCATTCTAGGGTTTTTCTTAATCCCTTGATGTGAGTCTCAGCTAATTCCAGGATCTCTGTCCCATGTTGCCCGGAAGGTCCACACCCCCGGGAGTCACATACCATGCAGACAGGGGGAGGGCGGCGAGATCGCCCGTTGTGTTGGCTGGAGAGGCCACATCTGAGCAACAAAAGAGGCTCTCCTGGGGGTGACTCCTAGGCCCAAATTCCAAGTAGACTTGACCTATCCTTTGTGGGGCCAAGCCTCACATGAACAAACCCCAAGACTGGGGGCTCAGCCTACAGCCCTGGCTTGTCCACACTGCTTGTGAGAACACTAAGAACTCAACTTGGGGACGCTGAATTTCTCCCTGTTCTCACCATTCCCCAAAGGGATATTTGCAAATATTTTTCCACTCACTGATCGAATCACTCCGGGATTCATCGGGGCATCACTCTGGACAAACCAACAAAATCTCATGTCCTACCTGAGATTCCAAGTACTTATGGTGTTCAATCAAACTATCCACATAAGTTATATTAGGAAATGCACTAGTCAAAATATAAATTTTGTACCAAATAAACATTTTTTGCTTTAGTCTCACACATAAGGTGACATTTTAAAATATTAATTACCATCTATTTTCAGCACCCTGCAATAATGACATTCCTTTGTTCTTCCTCATATCATTAGTTTTCAATTAAAAATAATCTTAACTTTTAATGGAATATTGGCATCGACAAATCAAACCCACAAAAAAAAGTTTACTTCCATTTAAAAATGATATATTTAGAGTACTGCCAAATATCTATTTGCAATCTAACTACCATTTCCTCAGTGTTGATAGGAGACACACATTACCTGCCCTGTGAGTTAAAGAGAAAGGGTGAATTCACAACGAGAGAAGCAATATATTTCAAATAGTAAATTATTAACAATTCTTTTCTCCTTTATGCCTTAATGTTCCAACATAAGTCTTCAAGCAAAAAACAAGTGAATCCATGGAAAAGCATTTGCTTTAAAGAAAAGGAACGTTAAATTAAAATGAACATTAGGGAAAAAACACAGAGGAGGGGAACAAAGAGGATTACAAAATATGCTGTGGCACTTATCTTTGATAATGATTGTATTATTCAGCAAAAGCAAAAAAGATAGTTGCCCATGTTTGTATGGCTCTACTTCCGGATGGTTTGCTCTGTTCCACTCATCTATATATCTATCTTTGACAATACTATACTGTTTTAGTCAACCTACCTATATTATAAGTCTTAAAATTGGGTAGACTAAAAAAAATAAATAAAAAAATTGGGTAGACTACAATATTAGTGAGGTCAATAAGGGTGGGGTGGGGTAAGGGACATGGGATGTTTGCGTTTTCTTTTTATTTCTTTTTCTGGAGTAATGCAAATGTTCTAAAATGATCATGGGTATGAATGCACAACTGTGTGATGATACTGTGAAACACTGATTATATACTCTGGATGGATTGTATGGTATGTGAATATATCTCAATAAAATTACATTAAAAAATAAAAAATTATGCTGAGAGAGAGCAAAGGGAAAAGACAGACACAGAAAAGCAAAGCTCTGTTTGATGAGAAAAATCTCTGAAGCATGTCAGCCATTAGTTAATTCATAAAGAAGCATCTATAACATGATGAAAATATAAAGAATATACATATAAATAAATAAATCTTGGGTCCTCATCTTAGTGAGTTTACAAACCAAAAAGAAACAGTGTGAAAACATGTCCATCTGAAAGGCACTGCATTAACAGTTAGACCTATTGGCCCTAATTTAGGGAATATGATACATTCAGAAACTAAAACAATGCAGTGGGTAAGTGCCTAAATAATATGCTGTGGCTTGGAAATAGTACAAGTCTGGTTTGTGGTGAAGGAAAAAATAAAGTCATTGCTAAAGAATGCAACTTGTCACCAAAAGCTGTATCCTTTTTCTCCAGTAAGAAATAAGAGCCAACTCTTCTAATCTTTTTCCTTATAGTCTTACAAACTGCTATTGGCACACACCCCCTCCCCAGCTGCATCTCTTATGTCTAAATTGCTGAGAATGTTTTCTCTGGATTTTGCTATACTGAACTGAAACCCACAAAATGGGATTCATTTTGAATAGATGGTCTCAATGCATATTCTGGCTCTGATATTCAATGAATCTTGACTGAGAAAGTAAAAAATTAGCATTAATGTAGTTCTTATAGCCATAAAGGATAAAAATTATTCACACAGAGGGAAAAAAGGGCCAGCATTACATTTATGATACTGAGAAATAATATGATGTTATATTTAATGAGAAAGGATACAAATGCGACAGAGTGGCTTACATGGAAAAGAGCACTGCTTCCAGGGAAGTGCAATGGGGTTTGTTTTTGTTTTTTAAAGAAATGAAGAGGCTGGATTCTTTCACTCATAAATAAATATTCACTGAAAATTTCATATACAGGGTTATACAGAATATTCTACTTGGGGTAAGGTTGGGTAGACATTATCGCTGTACAGGCACTCAGGATGAGTAAGTCACGAGATAAGCTTATTTGTCCTTCTAAGCCTTCAAGACAGCTGAAATCAAGCTCAGATTTTAAGCCTGGGCATCAATTACAGTCTTTACTGAACACCCAACCACATTCCTAACATTGTTTTAGACAAAGGAGATACAGTGGTGACCAAGATAGATACAGTCTCTGCTTTTATGAAGCTTAAATACACTTTAATAGGGGGGATTCAGAGACAGGAAGAAAGTAAACAAGAAAACTACCTCATCACAGTTCCTACTACTCCTTACTTGTTCATGACCTGGCAACTTGTGAGACAAGCACACATCTTCTGGGGACCCAAGGGTGAGTCTTACACCTCCTGGCTGATGAAGAGGGATTAAGCCAATCAGTTTCTTTTCTTAGAAATTAGAATTGGGAAACTGAATCAATTGATCTGAAAAGTTACAGAGCAACAAACAAGAAGAATGTGTAAACTTAGGTATGAGGCAGCTGTCTGGACTGAAGATAAATTAGAACAGAAATAGAGTGAAGCAGACAGGTGAGCACACAAATGGAAAAAAAAAAAAAACCAGAAGCCCATATGTAAGAGAGATGGGAGAGAGTGACTGCCTTGGTTCCTGGACAGCTTTCTGATTCTAACCCATGTGCATCATTAAAACAAACTGTCTTTACCAGAGAGATTTTGTCTAAAACAATAGTCCCCTAAACACCACTGCCACTTTCTTCCCTCCCAGAATGAAATTAGACTACCTTTTCCTTCCCATGAAGCAAACTAGTTGCCAAAGGAGAAATGGCACCTACTTAACAACTAAGAATTGCTTACCTGTGGAGCGGATCCCCAATGCCAAGACTTATTTCTCTGCCTTAATTTGGATCTATATGTGAGTTATTGTCAGAACCACTTCATTGTTATAATCAAATAATGCAAGAATTTTTCTTATTTTAGCACTGTATCTTTGAATTTTACCAGCTCAATAATATCCATTTCAATAATTTTTTTCAGTTCTCAAATGGAAGATGCAAATGTAAGTCTCCTATTTGAAAGCTAACAGTAAGCCCAAGATTCCAGGTAAAAACAATTGGAGTCAGAAAAATAGGTAGCTTTTGGTAATTCAAAATAAGCACATAACAACAAAAAAGGTATTAATACCAAAAAGAAAATGTCTATTGTAATCAAGGGTTGGCTTTAAGGCTCAGGATGTCTGGTATTGCATTTATTGCGCTAAGCTCTCTAACAGATGCCCCCTTCTCCATTTTTAAAGGACTTTTTTTTTTTTTTGCTTAAGGGCTAGGACTAACATTGCCAATAAAAAAACAATTTCCTCCAAAGCCAGCTAAATTCATGCTGTAAAAATGCAAAACATCTCTTCAGGAGGTATATTTCTTGGATTCTTAAAGTTTTTGAGGAAAAATGGAGACTTCCTTAAGTATACACATTGATTAAAATATACATTCTGATTTCAAAAAACATTGAAAAGTTTTAAAAAATACATCTTGTTATTGGGGAAATATCATCATAGGGCAAAAATTATCTTTTAAAAAATATATAACAGCTTTATTGAGAATGCAACAATTCTACAACTTAATATGCAATTCAATGGTTTTTAGTATATATATTCACAGAGTTGTATGACCATAACCACAATTTTAGACATTTATCACCCCAAATTGAAACACTGTGCCCATTAGCAGTCACTCCTCATTTCCCCAGACTCCACTTCCACACCCCACACCCTAGGGAATCACTAATCTACCTTCTATCTCCACACATTTGCCTATTCTGGACATTTCATATAAATGGAATCAGGTATTATATGGTCTTGTGATTGTCTTCTTTCACTGTGCATAATGTTTTAAAAACTCAGCTACATTGTAGCATGAATCAGAACTTCATTCCTTTTTATACTGAATAACGTCACATTGTATGGATATACCATATTTTGTTAGTCCATCATCCGTTGATGGGTATTTGGGTTATTTTCACTTTTTGGCTATTATGAATATTGCTGCTATGAACATTCATGTACAAGTTGTGTGGGTGTATGTTTTCATTTCTCTTGGGAATGAAAATACATGGACACACACACAACTAGGAATAGGAATGCTGGGTCATGTGGTAACTCTATGAAGAGCTGCCAGACTGTTTCCAAAGTACTGACACCATTGTATATTCCCACCAGCCGAGTATGAGGGTTCCAATTTTCTACACCCTTGGCAAGACTTATTATCTTTTTATTTACAGATACCTAGAATATGTGAAATGGCATTTCATTGTGGTTTTGATTTACATTTGCCTAAAGGCTAATGATGTTAAGTATCTTTCCACATGCTTATTGACCATATGCATCTTTGAAGAAGTTTGTCTTATTCAGATCCTTTACCCTTTCTAAAAATTGGATTACTTGTTTTTATTATTGAGTTGTAAGAATTTTTTATATAATAAACCTGGATACTAGTCCATTCAAATATTTCCTTCCATTCTGTGTGTGGTCTCTTCATTTCCTTGATGACTTCCTTTGAGGCAGTTTTCATGTCTGATCATATTTAATTTAACTATTTTTTTCTTTTGTTACTTGGGCTTGTGGTGCATATCTAAGAAGGCTTCATAACCCGAAGTCATAAAGACTTACTCCTATATTTTCTTCTAAGAGTTTTATAGCTTTAAGCACTTACATTCAGGTCTTAGGAACAATTTTGAGTTAACTTTTCTATATGCATGATGTAGTTATCCTGTTGTCCCAGCATCATGTATTGAAAAGGCTATTCTGTGCCCACTGAATTGTCCTGAAAGGCCTACATTTTAATGAGTTCTTTCCTAGAAGCTCAATGAAACATTTAGGGGTGAAGGTAAAAGGAACAAAGATCTTAGACCCACTGCTTATCTGAAGCAACCTGTGTTTTTTGAGGAAGCCTAAAGTTAGCCTAAGTAGAGGTGTTCCACACCCTCTAGTCAGATCAGGCATCTTCTACACTGGTGGTTCCTATTTCCTAATGCACTGTTCATTAAATGCTAAATCCCTAATACTTGACTTCTATGCATTTGTGTTATTTCCTATTAACACACATAGCATAGGAAATGAGAAACATTATGGTCGTCTTATGATAATCCATTTAAGACACAGATACCTAGAATGTCATGGATCTCAATGCTCAGACTACAAAACAATAGTATGATTTTTGTATTTGTCTCCTAGGCTACTCAGATTGTGTCAAGCTTGGAAGTGGAAAATCAGGCATAATCTTGCTGTAAGATTTTTCCCCAAGCTCCACTCCAGGGTCATCATCAGAAAACTGTTTTAACTAGTAAGAGAAACAGAGACAAGCAATTTATGGAATATAGAGTGCTCAGGTCCTTTGGCAATATACCTCAAAGGAAAAAAAAAGCTTCCTAACCTGCAGTGGAATAGGGTTGCTTAACTGTAAATTAAGTAAAAGAATTAAGATTACTAAAGATTTTTTTCCATGTCACAATCTAAAAGTTTTTACTTTCAGAATACAAATGTAAAGCTGCTCTAAGCAACAATTTCTGCCTATAGGATAGTTATTTACAAAGTCAGCATGCCATCTTCTCAGAAAACATTTCCTGGCACAATTTCTAAATAAGAAACACACACAGCCATCTACCTTTACCAATATCTAAATAAGAAACACATTGTGCCATCTACTTTTACTACCATCATTACCACCACCAGGAATTAAGAAATTTATCTTGCTCTGATTATAAAAAAATAGAAATGGAAAAAGTCTTAATTTATAATGATGTTCAATAAAGCACTTTTTATTTGGGGTGTGGGTTGGGGTGCCAACACCCTAAATGTACAGGAGAATAAAAATATATAGGCTTAATGGAATATTTATGGCTTTTAAAAATTATAGCTCTGAAGAACATGTAACAACACAAGAAAATGCTTATAAAAATGCCCTTAAGTAAAATTAAAGGGATTCAAAATTATAGAGTGCTATTATACATATATTTAAAAATACTTGCATTCAGACAAAGACCATAAAGAAATACACTAAAATGTTAACTCTGGTTGCATTAGAGTATTGAAAATATAAGTTACAGTTTTTCTTTATTTATCTTTAATTGTATTTAATTTGCAATTATTACTTGTATATTAAAAAGGAAAGTTACCTTTGCAAGTTGGTATCACTAAGTGAATGGCTAATTTTAAAAGTACAAGTAACCATTAGAAAACCTAATTCGTGAGCTGAATGGAAAACGGAAACACATACAGTCAGAGATAAGTCACAATAATTCTGCTGAGAACATGACTTTTATAGCCTAGTCAAAGTTCATTTTTAAAATATAAGCAATGAATCCGTTTAACGTTCTTTGGAGAGTGCCTTGAAAATAGGGTTGCTACTATCAGATAAACAGCTTTAGGGTTCAACAATGCAACTTGGACAACATAAGATACGAAATTAGTGGAAATTAACTTCGTTTTTGTATTATACTACAAAATAAAAGGACAGCTAGATACATCATTAATTCAATCTCCTCAATTTCACAAGAATAACTTACTGAAAATAATTAATGATCCCTAGCTGCCACTGAACAAATTAGACAAATCTGGTAATTCTGCACATAATATTCTGACAATGGAAAAAGCATGAACTTTTTCTCTCACCCTTTCTCTAGAAAGTAAACAAAGAAAATTCATAAGTATAATGATAATCATTGTTAAAAAATTCAAGGAATTCAGAAATACACAGGATAGAAGGTCCCTTTTACACTCTTCTCCCAAGGTAACCAATACTATAATTTTAACCATCTCTACTTTTGCATATGTTTTTACATGCAATTAATTTTGCTTTATAAAACTCACAAACGGTATCCCTCTATTCAGTTTTGTCTTCACGTAATTAAAGTAGAATATCGAACTGTTCCTCACCTCTACTTACTTTGCTTAGTTGGCACTAGTATTTCTTTTTTTTTTTTTTT
>PVIY010009415.1:0-72797 GCA_004026745.1 Myrmecophaga tridactyla | reverse complement strand
CTGAACCTGTTCAGTCCCTACCTTCAGGAGCTGTCTCATGATATCTGGGGTTGGGGCTCAAGGGAAGCCTGACCCCTTCTTAAATTGTGAAGTGGGAATTGTTGATCATCTGTATTCCCTACTCTCTTCTATTTCTTTCTAGGTTTTATATCCCCCTTCTGACTTTCAGGGCTCATTTATTGCCCTGGTCCCAAAGGACTGTCTGAGAAATGAGTACACTAAGGGACTGGGGACACCAATGGTCCCACATCCTTCCCAGGGGCATTTGCTTTGAGGGCAATACTTGAACAGAAGGATAAATCTTTTGGAAAAATCTCAGAGCTAACGACTGGCAAGTGGAGGGAATAATACTGGATATACAAAGAACTGTGTTGTTATTTAAGTAAATCCAGTTAATCTCCAGGACAGCATTTTTTTAAACCAATTATATTCATATACCATAAAATACATCCTACATGTACAATCAACAGCTCTTGGTATGTCAATCTGTGAACATTTTCATTTCTTCTGAAGACAAAAAATTCCATTCTCTTTGTATCCCTCCCCCTACTGACATTAGTTTTGGTATGGTGCCTTTGTTACAGTTCATGAAAGAATATTACAATGTCAATATATATATTTAAATTTTTATTAATAAAACCAATCAACACACAACACGAACATTCTTGTTTTTGTATATTCACTATCATGATCATTTCTTAGAATATTTGCATCAATTCAGAAAAAGAAATAAAAAGAAAATAGAAAAAAGTTCATATATACCATATACTTTACCCCTCCCTTTCATTGATCACTAGCATTTCAATCTACTAAATTTATTTTAATATTTGTTCCCCCTATTATTTATTTATTTTTAATCCATATGTTTTACTCATCTGTCAATAAGGTAGATAAAAGGAGCATCAGACACAAGGTTTTCACAATCACATTGCAAAAGCTATATCATTATACAATCATCTTCAAGAAACATGGCTACTGGAACACAACTCTACATTTTCAGGCAGTTCCCTTCAGCCTCTCTGTTATGCTTTAACTAAAAAGGTGATATCTGTTTAATGTATAATGCATAAGAATAACCTCCAGGATAACCTCTAGACTCTATTTGGAATCTCTCAGCCATTGACACTTTATTTTGTCTCATTTCTCTCTTCCCCCTTTTTGTAGAGAAGGTTTTCTCAAACCCGTGGTGCTGAGTCCCAGCTCATTCTAGGATTTCTGTCCCACGTTGCCAGGAAGGTCCACACCCCTGGGAGTCATATCCCACGTAGAGAGGGGGAGGACAGTGAGTCTGCTTGTTGTGTTGGCTGAGAGAGAGAGAGAAGCCATGTCTGAGCAACAAAAGAGGTTCTCTTGGGAGTGACTCTTAGGTCTAATTTTAAGTAGGCTTAGCCTCTCTTTTGTGGGGTTAATTTCATATGAACAAACCCCAAGATTGGGGGCTCAGCCTATTGCTTTGGTTGTCCCCACTGCTTGTGGGAGTATCAAGAATTCTCCACTTGGGGAAGTTGAATTTTCCCCCTTTCTCATCATTCCCCCAAGGGGACTTTGCAAATACTTTTTTATTCACTGTTCAGATCACTCTGGGATTTATCAGGGCATCACTCTGGACAAACCTACAAAATTTTATGCCCTATTCAAGTTTCCATGTACTATGGTGTTGAATACAATGTCAATATTAACTATAGACTTTAGTTTATGTTAATTGTATTCCCCCCATAACACCTTCTTAATTAACATCTTAGAACACCTGTGTGTTTGTTCTAGTTCATGTAAGGACTTTCTTATATTTGTACAATTAACCACCATCATTGTCTGCTATAGGTTTTGCTAAGTTATACATCTCACTTTTAATCTTCTAGCTTTCCTTCTGGTGACATACATGAATCCAGCCTTCCTCTTCCAACCATACTTACACTCAGCTTTGTTAAATACATTTACAGCATTGTGCTACCATCATACAGTATTGTGCTATCCATGTCCAAACCTTTACAGTTAACCTTACTGAACATTCTGTACTCCTTAAGCATTGATTGCCCAATCTTTGTCGTCTTTCTATCTCCTGATAACCTATGCTCTGAAATTTAATTCTCAGAGTTTCCTCATTATTGTTGGTTCATATTAGTGAGACTATACAGTATTTGTTCTTTTGTTTCTGGCTTATTTTGCTCAACATAATGTTCTCAAGGTTCATTCACATTGTTGTATGCATCACTATTTCATTCCTTTCTGTAGTCACAGAATAGCATTTTAACTTAGGTCATATTACTCTCCCTGTGTTACAGATGAGGAAATTGGGACAGCAAGAGGTGAAGTAACTTGCCCAAGATGGCACAATTAGAAGAGTGGCAGAGCCAGATTTCAAACCCATAGCATCTGGATACAGGGTCTGAGCCTTAACCACTATGGTGTGCTCCTTCCTGTGACCTGGTGCCCTAACAGGGCTCTATGTGTGTCTGGTGCTCCCTCCTCTTGGTTAGGGAGGTTTAGGTTAGGGACTTCCAGAGTAGGGACAAAGAAACCTGAGCACTGAAGAAACATCCACAAGCATGGGCAGCAATGCAGCATGCAGCTGGGAGGGGCTGAGATAGTAAAACAGGTTCAGGCTCTGGTCCTCTGCACTTCTGCATAAGCTCTATGCAACTCAGTTCTGACTAAAACTCCCTGGAGTTAGGTCAGACTCCACAGTGAAGGGCAATCCTCTGCAAGATTCCTCTACAGCTACCAGTGGCAAGTTCACGTGCTCAGGCCACCTGCACTTCTGACCAGCTGGTCATAAATTCAGGGGTTCTCACTACCCCCTTTAGATTAAGTAATTCACTAGAATGACACATAGAACTTAGGAAAGTATTTTTTTATTTCAGGAATTTATTTTATCTAATATTACTATAACTGCCTATAGTTTTTAAAAAGAAAGAAAAAAAGCAATAATTTTCAAAACACACTTCAACAAGCAGCTACAGAACAGTTCCCAGAGTTTGTCATGGGCTACCATGCCCTCAACTCAGATTTTTACTTCTAGTTGCTCCCAAAACACTGGCTTAATCAGAGTCATAATAATGGAATTATACAGTATCTGTTACAGTACCTGTCCTTTTGTGTCTGACTTACTTAACTCAGCATTATGTCCTTAAGGTTCATCCACATTGTGATATGTTCCATGACATCATTTTGTCTAAATGCTGCATAATACGCTATCATATGTATATACCACATTTTGTTTATCCACTCATCTGTTGATGGGCACCTGGATTGTTTCCATTTCTTGGCAATTGTGAATAGTGCAACTATGAACATCAGTGTGCAAATGTCTGTTCGTGCATCTGCCCTCAACTCTTCTTGGTATACACAGAGTATTGATATTACCAGGTCATAGGGCAACCCAATATTTAGTTTTATGAGGAATTGCCAAGTGGATTTCCACAGTGGCTGAACCATTGTACATTCCCACCAACAGTAAATAACTGTTTCAATTTCTCTGCATCCTCTCTAACATTTATAGTTTCCTGTTTGTTTAATAGCAGCCATTCATAGGTGTGGAGTGATACCTCATTGTCATTTTAATTTGCATTTCGCTTTTAGCCAATGAAGATGAGTATTCTTCACATGCTTTTTAACCATCTGTATTTGCTTTTCAGAAAAGTGTCTGTTCATTTCCTCTGCCTATTTTATAATTGGGTTGTTTGTTCTTTTGTTGGTGAGCTGTATAATTTCTTTATGTACACAGGATATCAAGCCTTTTTCAAATATGTGGTTTCCAAATATTTTCTCCCATTGAATTGGCTGCCTCTTCACCTTTTTAACAAAGTCCTTTGAGGCATAGAAGCTCCTGATATTAAGGCGTTCCTATTTGTCTATTTTTTCTTTCACAGCTTGTGCTCTAGGTGTAAAGTTTATGAAGCTACCTCCTATTACTAGATCTTGAAGATGTTTCCCTACATTTTTTTTCAAGAAGTTTTATGGTACTGGCTCTTACATTTAGGTCTTTGATACATTTTGAGTTAATTTTTGTACAGGGTACAAGGTAGGGGTCCTCTTTCATTATTTTGGCTATTGAAATTTAGTTCTCCCATGCCCATTTATTGAATTCTATCCCAATTCAGTGGTTTTGGGGGCCTTATCAAAGATCAAACATCCATAAACTTGGTGGTCAATTTCTGCACTCTCGATTCTATTCCACTGGTCAGTCCTTCTGTCTTTGTGTCAGTACCATGCTGTTTTGACCACTGTGGCTTTATAGTAAGCTTTAAAGTCAGGAAGTGATAGACCTCCCACTTTGCTGTTCTTTTTTAGGATATCTTTAGTTACTCAAGGTCTCTTTCCCTTCCATATAAATTTGATAGACATTTTTTCCAAGTCTTCAAAGTAAGTTGGGATTTTTGTTGGCATTGCATTGAATCTGTAAATTAGTTTGGGTAGAATTGACATCTTGACAATATTCAACCTTCCTATCCATGAACATGGAATATTTTTCCATCTATTTAGGTCATTTTTTATTTCTTTTAATAATTTTTTGTAATTTTCTGTGTATAAGTCCTTGATATCCCTGGTTAGGCTTATTCCTAGATACCCAATTCTTCTGGTTTCTATTCTGAATGGAATTTTTTCCTTAGTTGTCACCTCAGATAGGTCGCTGCTTGTGCATAGAAATATTACTGATTTTTGTACACTAATCTTGTATCTTGCCACTTTGCTGAATTTGTTTATTAGCTCAAGTAATTTTACTGTAGATTTCTCAGGGTTTTCTAAGTATAGGATCATGTCATCTCCAAATAATGAAAGTTTTACTTTTTCCCTTCCTATTTGGATGCCTTTTATTTCTTTTTCCTGTCTAATTGCTCCAGCTAGTAATTCTAATACAATGTTGAATAATTGTGATGACAATGGGCATCTTTGCCTTGTCCTCGATCTCAAGGGGAATGCTTTCAATTTCTCACCATTAAGTATGATGCTGGCTATGGGTTTTTCATATATGCCCTTTATGATATTGGGAAAGTTTCCTTTGATGCCCAACTTTTGAAGTGTTTTAGCAGGAAAGGATGCTAGATTTTGTCAAATGCTTTTTCAGCATCAATCGATATGATCATGTGATTTTTTCCTCTCGATTTGTTAATGTGTTGTATTATGTTTATTGATTTTCTTATGTTGAACCACCCTTGCATTCCTGGTATGAATCCCACTTGACCATGGTGTATAATTCTTTTAATTTGACATTGGATACGACTTGCTAGTATTTTGTTAAGAATTTTCACATCTATGTTCATTAGGGACATTGATCTGAGTTTTCTTTTCTTGTATCATCTTTATCTGATTTTGGTATTAGAGTTATGTTAGCATCATAAAATGAGTTAGGTAACATTCCTTTTTCTTCAATTTTTTTGGAGAGTTTGAGCAGGATTGGTGTCAGTTCTTTTTGAAAAGTTTGATAAATTTCTCCTGTGAAGCCAGGTCCTGGGCTTTTTTTTTGTGGGAAGATTTCTGATGACTGATTGGATCTCTTTACTTGTAATTGGTTTGTTGAGATCTTCTATTTCTTCTTGAGTCAGTATAGGTAATTCGTGTGTTTCTAGAAATTTGCCCATTTCATCTAAGTTATCTAGCTTGTTGGTATATATAGTTGTTCATAATATTCTCTTATGATTTTTTAAATTTCTTCATGCTCTGTGGTAACAAGCCCCCTCTTATATCTGATTTGATTTATTTGTGTCCTCTCTCTTTTTTTCTTTGTTAGCCTAGCTAAGGGACCATAAATTTTATTAATTTTCTCAAAGAACCAACTTTTAGTTTTGTTGATTCTTTCTATTGTTTTATTGTTCTCCAGTTTATTTCTGCTTTAGTCATTATTTTTCTCTTCTTTTATTTGCTCTCAGGTTAGTTTGTTGTTCTTTCTCTAAATTCTCCAGGTGGCCAGTTAAATCCTCAAGTTTTGCTCATCCATGTTTTTTAATATAGGCATTTAGGGCAACAAATTTCTCCCTTGGCACTGCTTTTACCACATCCCATAAGTTTTGATATGTTGTATTCTCATTATCATTCATCTCTAGATATTTACTGATTTCTCTAGCAATTTCTTCCTTGACCCACTGATTATTAAAAAGTGTGTTGTTTAGCCTCCATATATTTGTGCAAGCTCTGGTTCTTTGGTGGTTATTAACTGCCAACTTTGTTCCATTGTGATTAGAGAAAGTGCTTTGGATAATTTCAATCTTATTAAATTTATAGAGACTCAGTTTATGTCTCTGTGCCAGTTTGAAAGGATTTATGTACCTTAGAAAAGCCATGTGTTAATCCTAATCAATCTTGTGGGAGCAACAGTTTCTTTTAATCCCTATTCAGTACTGTAAATTGGAAACTTCATTAGGTTATCTCCACGGAGATGTGACTCAATCAATTGTGGGTATTAAACTTGATCAGATGGAGACATATCTCCACCTATTCTATGTGAGTCTTGATTAGTTTACTGGAATTCTATAAAAGAGGAGACATTTTGGGGAGAGTGCCTTTTTTGAGAATGAGGAGAGAGCCACAGAGCCACAAGAGAAGGACAAGAGAACCACCAAGTCCAACAGCCAGCGACCTTTGTTGATGAAGAAGGAAAACATCTTCTGGGAAGCTTCATGAAGCAAGAGGCCTGAACAGAAAGCCAGCAGATGCTACCATATTTGCCATGTGCTCTTCTGGCTGAGAGAGAAATGCTGAACGTCATCAGCCTTGCTGAACCAAGTTATCTTTCCCTGGATGCCTTAGATTGGACATTTCTATAGACTTGTGCTAATTTGGACAATTTCATAGCCTTAAAACTATAAACTAGCAACTTATTAAATTCCCCTTTTCAAAAGCTGTTCCATTTCTGGTATATTGCATTCTGGCAGCTAGCAAACTAGAACAGTTCCAGTATATTATCTATACTGGAGAATGTTCTATGGGCACTAGAGAAGAATGTGTATCCTGGTGTTTTGGGATGTAATGCTCTATACATGCCTATTAGATCTAATTCATTTATCTTATTGTTTAGCTTCTCTATTTTCTTGTTGATTCTCTCTGTTGTTGTTCTATCTATAGTGCATAGTGGTGTATTGAAGTCTCCCACTATTGCTGTTGATATGTCTATACCTCCCTTCAGTTTTTCCAATATGTGCCTCATGCACTTTGGAGCTCCTTGATTGGGAGCATATACATTTATGATTGTCATTTCTTCCTGGTGAATTGTCCCTTTTATTAATATATAGTGTCCTTCTTTCTCTTATGAGTCTTTACATTTAAAGTCTATTTTGTCTGATATTAGTATAGCTACTCCTGCTTTCTTTTGGTTACAGCTTGCATAGAAGACCTTTTTCCATCTTTTTAATCTAACTGTGACCTTGTAAACAGCATATAGATGGATAATGCTTTTTGATCCATTCTGTCAGCCTGAATCTTTTAATTGGTCCATTAACATTCAAAGTAATTACTGTCAAAGCAGTTGTTGATTCCACTATCTTGTCTTTTAGTTTTAATTTGTCAGACCTGTATATTATTTTCCTTCTCTCTCTCTTTTCCCTTAAATTACCTTTACTCATATTCTTCAATTCTGTGCCCTCCTCCAGACCTCTCTCTCTCTTGTCCTTTTTCTCAGCTGACAAGGCTTTATTTAGTATTTCTTATAGGGGTGGTCTCTTGTTGACTGATTCTCTTAATCTTTTTTTTTTTATCTTTGAAGACTTTAATCTCTCCCTCAATTTTGAAGGATAACTTGGATGGATAAAGAATTCTTGGTTGAAAGCCTTTCTCATTCAGGATCTTTCTCATTCAGCAAGAAAGCCTTCTTGCCACATGGTGGCTGATGAGTAGTCTGAAGAGTTTTTATCAGTGTTTCATTAGGGAGGCATGATTAATGGAATCAGTGCCAATGTGGTTGAACTCAATCTCCAAACTCTCTTCCCTTCATGGAGATAGAGATCTGGAGGTTTGGCAGCCTTGACTGATTGCTCAAAGCCCAGATCCTGAGTCACCTCATTTGCCTAAGAACTATCAGGAGTGGTCCCAGGTCCACCATGAATACAAAAGACACTCCTACTACCCATGAAAAATTCCAAAGATTGAAGGTTATCTCCAGGAGCCAGGAACAAAGACCAGGCAAGTTCATTATACCAGAATTTCTAAGGAGAAGAAGTAGCTGGGTCCAGAGCCCTAGGACCTGCCCTAGGTAGAACATCCAGCCCTTAGAGGATGTCCTTGGTGCATTGCTTTCTGGGCCAGTGTTAGCTGTGTAGTCTGTATATTAACTTCCATCCCAGATAATCAGAACTCAAGGCAAGGGGCAGCCTGATTCACTTCAATTCATGGACCCAATTTTTCATAGAAAACCCTTCCATGTAAAGCAGAAGTTGTGCTTCTGTGATTTAATCTGCCATTCAGGGACCAGAAACTGGCCACAAAGGCAATTCCTGTGACCTCTGTCCATTTTTCTCATCAAAGGATTCTGTCCAATTCCTTTCAGGTCCTGTGCAGGACTCTTCAGGGGAGTTCTTTTCACCTTCCCTGAGCTTCAGTTTCCTGGTACTCTGAAGCAGAGATGAACCTACTGGAAAAAATTCATAGCTAGTGAATAATACCAGATAAGCCAAGAAATGTTCTAAGTCCTTTAGGTAAATTAATTTAATGTTCAGAATCATCTTTTAACTTAGGCTTTATCTACTTAAAATTTAGGTTTAATCACTATGTTACAGATGGGGATAAAGGGAGTACTTCTCAAGAGGTTGTAAAGATTGCATGAAGGAAATATTACAAGAGGCTTAGCTTACTCATGTAATATAGTAAGACTGCAGTGGAGGTTAGTCATCGCTGCTGGGGTGGAGGTTGTTGTAATGGGTCCTTCTTGGTTATTGCACCCCCCTACTTGAACCTCCTCAAGTGGTCTCATTTGGAAATGTATCTCTTGGCCTTTCCAGGCTGAGGGGCGTGATCCTGAGGCCACCTTCCCCATGACCCAACACTGCTCTCTTTAACGGCAGACTATGAGAGTCCCCTCGCCTGTTGGACTCACCAGCAAACCCTACCCTGGTACAGGCAGCCCGGCTCAGGCATCCTGCCATTCCGTCTTTCCAAGAACTTGGGCCACAGGTTTGCTTATCCCCGGGTGCGCCACTTCCCAAGAGCAGGGCTTCGGAAGCAATGAGCTTGAAAATAAGCCTGTTTGTTGTTTTCTTCTACAAGAAATGGTAAAAAATTTTTAACTAAGATTTTTTTTCTGGAATATAGCCATATTCTTGTTGGCATTCTAAGTATAGAACCCTAAATATGTGGAGTTTGGGATGAATTTTAATATGACACATCAGGAAACAAACAACAAACAAACTTGGATTTTAGAATATTATTGAAACTGCCATGTCCTAAATCACTGGGAATAACCCATTCCTTCTAACTTGTTAAAGTTTTCACTTCCCTCTTTTAAGATTGATGAAGGACTTGCCTAAATACAGGATAAGTGTCTGTTTTCTTCTTTCCCTACAGAACTGGCTAAAACTAACGAAGCATGCACTGAAAGAGGAAGCCTGAACTTCAGGTCAACCTGGAACGTAAAAGTACTCTGTGAGCAGACGCAAAGGAACAACAGGAAAAAGAAACACTGGAAACAAAAAGGAAATGAGAAATCTGACCATTACAAGTTCTGGCAACATCACAAGCCCACTCATCAAAATAGAGGACCAACCTGCAGTGATAGCTGATTTGTATCCCTAATTTGAATGTTTAAACAGTCAAAAGCAATAGCCAACTTGCAATCCTTAATGTAAATAAATCTCTTCTAGCCAATCACCATGTGCCAACATCCTTAATATCTTTATCTCCACCTCCCTTTATCTAATCTGTATAAAATTCCTTTACCTCTCCAGCTCCAGGAGACAGATCTGAGGACTTCCCTCCTGTTTCCATCAAGCTCCCCTTTGCTAATAAACTCTTTCTTTTCTCCAAACCTTGAATTGGCTTCTGTGCGCAGTGAGCAAGAACTCACTGAGCAGTTTCATCATCTCTCCACATTTAGAGAACTTTCTATCTCCTCAGATGTCAGAGAACAGATGTCTAGTGAGGGTGGATTGGCCCCCCTTTTCTTTACCAGCCTTAAGAGAGCAGCTCTAGAATTCCTTGGCATCACTGGACAGCCTCCTCTCCATCTTGCCATGCCCCCTTGGCAAGCTGGGTGCCACTGGCCTTGATCTTAGATCTTTCTCAGTGTGCCCATTGTCTACTTAGACATTTTGTCTTTTTGATAAGATAATCTTATGTTTTTATTGTACAAGTGCCCTAGTGGAGTTAATTATTTCAGGGAAGCTTGGAACTATACATGTTTCTCCACCTTAGGGACCACTTCAGAGACCATGCCACCATCAGCTCCCCACTCTGCCATCTACTGTTCTGGAGAGAGAGAGATGTTCTGTCCTAGATGGAAAGAGAGCTGATGGCACTACCTTTCCAGGGCTGTTTCGGTAAGATGAGCAGACTGAGAAAAGTGAGATATGGATCAAGGAGAGTCTAAGCCCTATTTATCTTAGGAAGTAATTTCCTAAGGTAAGAATTTGATGACCGAGTCTTGGAAAAGTCTTAGACAAATGAGAGAATTCCTTTCTTTTCTTTTCTTTTTCTTTTTTTTTAAGCTTTACAAACTAAATTAAACTGCCACAAACAGATCCTGGCCCTGTTGGGCCTTAGTAATGCAGAGTCACATCACTACATAATTGATTTTTTTTTAAAAGAATATTTCATTTCATTTTATTTTTTTCACCAACAAGGTCCAAGAAAAGGCAATTTCATGGAAATTAGAAATAATACCAAAATATGGATAAGACGGGTCTTAGAGATTGCATGGAATCAGCAGAATGTGGTGATCTGGCATGATTTGGGGCCTTCTTGGCTTTGTACCATTTTGTCAAACCCATGTAACTTTCCTGGTTGAAGAGAGCTGCCATGGAATGGTGAAGCCCAAACAAAGGAGACATTTACAGTACACAAAGCAAAACAGTTAAAATTTCTTGGTGATAAAAACTTGATTCATGACCTAAATTAATGTGAAAACCAGAGTATATCCCATAATACCATATCACAAATATCTACAGAGTTCGTCGTTCCTTCATTTGTTTCTTCATCCTTACAACCAATGAGTATTTATTAAGCACCTACCGTGTACCAGGAGGCACAGTGTTAAATGCCGGAGTTACAAAGGGGATTAAGGTCCACGCTCTGCCTACAAGGAGCTCTCAACTCATCGTACAGACAGATGTGGAAATGAAAAATGATAATTCAAAGTGAGACGTGGTCCTGGATTCATTCCACCACAGGTTCCAGAAACGGTGTGCGGCTTTCTCCCTCCTTTCCAGGATAGTGTACACTTGGCACAGCCTGCGGCGCAGCATTTCAGCTCCAGCGTGGCAATGGGGAGCTGCAGCATCAGTACAGGTCACAACAGACCCAGAAATGGTTATCAGGTCCCGCTGCTGAATGCCCTGCAGAGATGCAGTTTGTCATCGCAGAGGCAGCTGAGTGCAGCTGAGGCTCATGCCTTCACTCCCTCACAGAGCAACCCTGAGGACACAGCATCGCTCTCCAGCTCCAGACTGCCTCCCAGTGTGTCCAAACAGGCCTCCCTGCCTTGGTTTATGCCCTCAAGACTCAATCCCACTTGGCCAGACTAAGGTTTGTGCTCCAGGGGTCTTCTCTTCAATGTTCAAATCTAAGCCTTGCCTCTCTGGGGCCACTTCTTTCCCCGGAGTGACTGGTTTCTCATTTGTCACTCATGATTCCGAGGGGAAAAGATGGAGTCGGAAGTTTCTGCTTAAAGCAAATGGCCTGCTTCACATCCCCCATCGTGGGTTAACATGGAGCCTCGGGCATCAAAGGGAAGAGCGAACAAACACCCTGAACCGAGGCATTTCTGCAGCCCCTCTCCTTTCTCCTTGTTTCTCTTGGACCTGTGTTCACTTTGACATGTTTTCTGGCATAAAATTGAAATCAATACTTGAGTTCTGCCAGTAACAATAAGGAGTGTGGTTTTTTTCTTTTGTATGCTATATGGCTGGAGCCACATTTCGTCTTTTTTCCATGTGAGTATCCGTTATCGCAGCACCATTTGTTGAATGTTGTGTTTGTTCGTATTCTTTCTTCTTATGCTTGTTTGCTTTTGGGAAGTGCATCTGGGAATCAAACCCGGGTCTTCTAAATGGCGGGAGAGAATTCTACCACGGAACTGCCCTTGTACCCCCTAAGGGGTGGTTTATAAGTGGTATCCTTAATGCTTTTCACAGATTGGCTTTTGCTGTTTTAATATTAGGCAGAAGGCTCCTTTCCTCAGCCCTGCTTGGGGTCCTTCCCCTGCCAACTTATCCAGCAGACACAAACCTAGAGTCCAGTGAGATTTTCTTTTTAGTGGTCACTTGCCTTCATTTTACTCGGTTGTACAGCTTTTTATTTCTTATCTGCCCTGCGGAATCCATCCTACCTGCGATTCCTCCCACTACAGATTGCCAACTAATAACATGGGTGAAAGGCCTGGAGCAGGGAGAGTTTCAAAACCGAGGCCTGTGGCATTCACTTAGAGTTGATATGCAGTGAAAGCAAGGCCTCTGCATAGGAGAATTTTGCTCAGTTTCCCTAGAGATCTAAGTACCTTAGTTAGTGTTAATTTAGTAACTAAACCCTTATAATTTGGGTAAATAATCGTTATAAATTGAACTTTATAAATGTTTTTGTGATATGAAATTACACTATTCATTCTCTAAAAAGGAAATTTAAAAATGAATTGCCCTTATTTTATTTTTTAATGATTTATGCTAAACTTAAACTTCCTTCTTGAGTGTATTTCCATTAATCACACAAAATAAAACAGAATCTGGGAGATGACTCCCAGGGATGAATCCAGACCTGGCACCATGGGATCAACAATTCCATTCTGACCAAAAGGGGGAAAAGAAGTGTAAATAATAAACATTTAGTGGCAGAGAGAGTTCGAATAGAGTCGAGAGGCCACTTGGGAGGTTGCTCTTAACACAAGTTTCCGTTACACCTTGCTACCTATCATAACCTGCCAAACCCCACCAGCCAGGACCATTCCAGCCAATCTTAAAGAACACTTAGGGCAATATATAAGATTCTGCAAGAGTTCCATGCACTAGAGCAACTTTCCAGAAACCTACAACCTCCAGATGGGTCCCTGATCCAGATAAGTTCTGAAACTTAGCCCAGCCTCTCCAGAACATCAGATAGTTCCATTTCCCTACCCCAAATTAGTGACAGACACTTCCAATATGAAAATGTTAGAATGGTCATAGCCCAAACACCCCTAAAGAGAGGGATGGAAAGATCAAAGGTGATGGTGAAGTTATACAGAGAAGATAGAATTTAACAAATGAATATGAATGCTGAATCATTAAAGTGATTTCTTTTTAGTTTTCAGTATCTTAGAGCAGCAGAAGTAAAAATGTAAAATTGTGAAATTGTAACCCATGTCAAACTCTGAAATCTGTTCTGCAACTAATTGTGGTGCTGTGCTTTGAAATTTATAGCATTTTTGTATGTGTGTTATTTTTCACAGAAAAAGAAGGGAAAAAAAGTCGATTGTGAAGTTAAAAAAAAATTTAAGTCCTCTAGCCTCCTATATTCTGGAGCAGCTAGAAGGAAAAATATGAGAGGATCGTATGGCAGCCCAAGACAAACTCTGGGATCTGTCCTGTAACTACTTGTTGAACAGTGCTTTGAAAACTATTGCTTTTTTATTTCTTTGCTTTGTATATATACGATACTATACAATAAAAAAGGTAAAAATAAAAAAACCTTAAAAAATATATAAATAATTCTACAACCTAACAGATATGGAAACAACACAAATGTTGAAGAATAAGAAATAGTTATGATATATGGGGGCACATCTGTATTATTGAATATTATGCAGCCTTATAAAATACATGTTTCTGTAGTTTGTAATGATATGTAAAATTGCTTACGTTATATTAATTGAGAAAAATAGAATATAAAATCATTTCGTATGAGCACAATTATGTGTATTTACACAGAAATAGTCCTTTGGAGATATTTTAGAGGTGGGCTTTTGAAGAATGTTTGTTTCCTTTATATTTTTTCTACTTTTCTTTTTTTTTTTTTAACATAGGCAGGCACCAGGAATCAAACCCGGGTCTCCGACATGGCAGGAGAGAACTCTGTCTGCTGAGCCACCGTGGCCTGCCCATATTTTTTCTATATTTTGCAAATTTCTCAAGTAAACATGAATTCCTCCCCCTCAAATTGTAATCTAATAGCTGACATCCATAATGCACCATTCACAAAAGAAATAATATATATTTGTGATAAAGGTCAAACATTTCACTTGAGCTATTTTCCTGAATTTCACATGTTTAAATAGAAACATCAAAGATAAATTATAATAAATTGACGAGAAATGAAAAAAAAACTAGAACTGAATCTGTGCAAAAATAAGAGCTCTCCATTTTCGAAAACACCTTTACTTTTCTGTATATGAATTTGTTAATATAAAAAAGTGTCTCCTAAGAAAATTTAAAAAACATTGCTACAATGTCATAAATTCTCTACATTCTCTAGGAAAATATAACTTTGGAAAGAGTACAACTGTCAGGAATTCTTTAATGAAATTCAAGTCCTGTATGTGCTGCATACCAATGAATCAGGTCATCATCGAAACCCTGTCTGTCCCCTGCACCTCTAGAAACTGTTTGTGATGTTCACTGACCGAGATATAATTCTTCTTTCTTCAAATGTCATCACTGATTTCTGTGGCTATCCTCAAGGTGACACTGCAAATCTTGGATGAATGTTAGGAAGTAGAAAATAAAACCAAAGGCCACTGTCCCCTCACAGATTGCACTCACTATGTGATAAATATAAAACCCTTTTCTTTTGGATTCTACTCCAGTTTGGTTATAGAAATGAGTGAAGCACAGGCAATCCTGGGGACGACACCTGCGTAGGGAACAGCGGAAATGGCCATTCTAGAACTTGGGGAGGATTCAGTGGTCATCAGAAATATAATAAATAGTTCCCTAGATAGTTGCTGGACATTGATGATTGCTAATTGGTGTATTGTTATGAATCCCACACTTAATTTTTACTCCCCCAAATTGGTGACTTTTTAGCTTTGTTAGATATCCAGCAGGGCTGTAGACCAGCTTTCTATATTTCTGACCCTTAGGAGAGGGGGCTTGGGCAGTATATTATGATACTTCCTATCACCTATTGACAGTATCAGTTAGGAATAATCGAAGACTGTGGCTTTGGTGACATTTCTTGGCCTTTGATTCTAGGGACCAGCATAAGCTGCACAAGCTAAGGATCACCTTGCTGGTTGTTAGTATTAATACAGAACCTGTGTCTCAATCCTTTTGCTGCAGACACGGCACTTTGGTGGGTCCAAGAGCAAATTCCAGGGAGAAAATAATGCTGGCATATCTTGCAGTTTTGGTTTAAAAATGATTTGCTCTTGTTCCAGGAAAAGCTAGATATGCATGCCCATCATAGAGGACAGAGAAACAGATATTCCTGTGGGCTGCTTCTCCTGGGTGGGGACGAGTCCAAGGGTCTCCCAGATTAGCACCCTGGGAATCTGGACCTGGCATCACAATTAGAGGGGCTGGAGTGGAGACCCGAGGAGAATTGAAGGCTGAGTCCTGGGCAAGGGCAGGCTGGGGAGGCATGTAGCCTTCAAAGCATATGTTCATGGTCCAGGTAGAACAACGCTTCCACCTCTCATTAGGCAAGATAGGGGTCTGCGGGAAACTCTTTTCCAGAGAGAACTCTCCATACATAGGGGCCCTGAGGAGGAGTCTAAGGATGGGATGGGGGCATATATCTGGTGACAGAGAGTTTGAACATTCCTTATAAGATATGATGGTTTAGTGCCAGAACCTAAGAACAGTCTTAGTAGACTAGAAGTCCTTTATCTAATCACTGTCCCCTCAAAGAGACTTTGGATCAATTATTCTAAACTCTAAGTTATTATTTAACTTGCTTCTAGTTGATAATCTTAGAGAAGAAGTTAACTTATTTGATTACTTCAGTTTTAATTAACAGACTCTTGATCTTGGAGGGTACCCTACAAGGTATGAGATTCGAGATCAGTTATTCCGTGGAGATTTTATCAAGACTTTTTTTTTTTATATCCAAGAGGAAAACTAGTTATACCTAGTTTTGGTGGTTTAAAGCTGTGTGAGCCCTGCAAAAACATGTGCCTAAAGTTAACCCATTCCTGTGGATGTAAACATTGTAAGTAGGACCTTTTGATAAGACTACTTCAGCTAAAGTGTGATCCACGCCATCCAGGATGGGTCTTATTCCTATTACTAGAGTCCTTTATAAGAAAATGAAATTCAGACACAGAGAAAGCCATGGAAGCAGGAAGCTGAAAACAACCAGGAAAGAAAAGGGAGAGAAAAGCAGACGCCACCATGTGCCTTGCATGTGGAGAGGAGTCAGGACTTGCCAGCAGCCTGTCTTTGGGAAGAAAGCATTGCCTTGATGATGCCTTGATTGGGACATTTTCCCGGCCTTAACTGTGAGCAAACAAATTTCCATTACTTAAGCCAACACATCTCATAGTATGGCTTTGAGCAGCCTAGGAAACTAAAACAACTGCTTTCAGTTTATTCCAAGGTAAAGTATTCTTAACTATGTTCTTTAATATAGAGCTTTAGGTTCATAACCATTGGAGTAGACACAAAACCATTCTTTTGTTGAAGATAATCTTGATTCCACTTTTGGGTACTCTCAAGGTTGCCCTCAGCCCAGCACTGGAGGTGGGGCAGCCTTCGGTTGTGACCTGTGTCCTTGGTGTCTAAGAGTAGGACCAAAGCAAATTGATTGTCTGGGAAACAAGGTATGGGGGAGAGGGGAATGCAATCTTGCCCTCACCACAGTCTTTAGTCTTAATCACAGTCTTTAATTATTAAAGAATTAAGTCACATTTTTGATTTGTTAGCAAGTGCCAGCTTGTAGATGCTGGTTGAAGTACAGAGTTCAGAGGAAAAAAGATTTTAAAGCTTAGTTAACTTTTTGAAAGTAGCCCTTCCCTGGTACCATCAAACACCCTCTTGCCTTCCCTTCTCCTTGGTACTCTTAAAACATAAGGGACTTTAAGTGCTTGTTCTTTTTTTTTTTCTTAGGTCTGTGTGAGTGATAGAAAGGTAAAGGGCCATCTCCCTGAGGTGCGTTCTGTGACAGATATGTCTCCTTTTACTTCTTTCCCCCCCACTCCTTATTCTTATCTTATTCTCCTCCACAAGTGGAGCAGTGGCCCTTGCCGAAAGAGCTCTGGCCAAGAGGACAGGAGATAGTAAATCTAGATTTGACCTGGGGTCATCACACTTGGTGCTCTTGGGGAAACCTCTTACCCTCTCTGGACTGCAGTTTTCTTACCTATGAAGTTGAAAGAGTGTATGTTTGTGATTATTTGTATGAGTGTCTGTGTTACATGATCCCTAAGTCCCTATTTCTCTCAAATAAGGCAGAGTTGAGGAGACATAGTAAGGATTATAAGGAATGAGCACAAATGCACTGAGAGAGGCTGTGGCCTTCAAGGGTTCAGGGACATTTATAGGAAGGCTGCTAGCTGGATTTGCAGCATATCTGTCCCAGTATCTGCCAGAGTGCTTGGGATCTAGCATGTGTTCAAATATGTATTTTGAATGAAGGAAAGAAGAATAGAGGAAGGAAGGGAGGGAGGAATAGAGGGACAAATTCCATTGATATCCCATGATTAGAGTGCACAGGGGCCCTAAATGAAGAGCTCCTTTCTGAAATGCATTTTCTGCCCATCTTCTTTTCTTTCTGAGAGGCCCCTCTAAGATCGTCATCCCCCTTCCATACTTTAGTTTTTCACATTACAAATAAGTTGCAGGTGGGTCCCCCCAACAGGAACAATTAGACCAGGCTTTGATGCTACCAGGAGTGGGGACCAGCACATCCTCTGGGGAGAGAAGGGAAAGCCTAGGTGGTTGTGAGTGGAAGCACTGAATGGCCTGGGACTGAGGGCCCTACGGATCAACGTGACTGTGAAGGTGATTGTGAAGTGCAGTGGGAGAAGCAACCGGTGCTCTCCTAGGCTTCGCTGGGGTTGTCCTGGACGTTGGCCGCCATGTTGTTGGACTGGATCAGGAAGGCAGTGTAGGCCATGTCGGCTTCTTCTTTGGATGACTAGTGGAGCAAAGGAGAGGCATCAGTACTCTGGGCATTGACTCAGGGGGTGGGGGTCAGCAGGGTTGGAATGCACTAAGTGTCCTAAATTTATTATCTAAGGCTCAGGCAGCAAAAGACTGTGTTGAAGCACTATTCTTATTCTGGCCCCCAGGCTCAACAAGAGGGACTTATTTTGAGAAATAGAAAGTTAAAGCCTCTAAAAATATCTCCCTTTGTCTCACTACCTCCTTCTGACACATGAAGTGGAACCACCTCTGCTGCCTGGGCCTGTCCCCGGAAGCTCTGCCCACACAGTCCAGAGGCCAATGTAGCCAAGGCTGGTGTCAGTCACAGCAGTTTATGGGTTTCTTTCTCCACCAGCCCAGAGAGGTAGCATTTCAGCGCCACGAGGCTAGATATGAAGGCTAGATGTTAACCTCCAGGACTAACTCATTTCCTGATTTGTTCCAAAGGCCAAGTTCTCTTCTGTCGGGAGGGAAAGTAGATATGATCACAAAACTCAGGATTAAAGGCCTCAGGCAGGAATTATCCTTTTGAGGGAGGAGAAGAGGCTCATATGTAGCCCAAAGATAGGGGTTGTCTCTGGTAGGAGCTCAAGAAGCGTGGCATATGGTTGGGCTGGGTGGTGGCTTCTAATGATTATCAAAATGGCCACCACAAGTGAAAATCTGGTCCTGAGCAAAACCTCAAGGGAGTCTGGTGACTTGAGGTCCATGGGTGCCAAAGCCAAGGGAGAGCATCCACCCAGTCATCAACATTTGTCATTTCATTTCCCTCCCTGTGGTTGACTCTTCTATGCATTCTTCATCTTCTACCCTCCCTCCCTCCTGCAAGTTTACAGCCTATAAATGCTGTCCACTCCTAACTCAGACTCATCCAAATCAACATCCCAGCAACAATCTCTTTGCAGTAAAATATAGCTCTCCCTCAAAAAGTTCTCCTCAATAATATTTATAACACCCTCCATTTTCTGGGATCAGCCCCTATTTTGAAGTTGTTTTCCCTGATGGCTAACAGCAGGCCCTCACACAGCATTTGCTCATCACACAATGAGACTCCTTCTCCCTCCTCCCCTTACCCTTTTTGCCTTTTTGGGTTCTTCATTCTCAGTGGTGCTCTCAGCGGTGGCAGCGAACTCTGAGCAAAGAGGAGGGGATGGATTAAGCCTCTATACATCCTATTCCCATCCCAGTCATAGAGACAAGTCCAATTTTTGCTCTCCCAGGGGTTGAACATTCCCCTGAGTGAGGAGATGTACCATTTTTATCTCCAAGGGATGTCTCCTGAGTGACTGAAGAGGCTCCCATGTTGTCTCTGGCACCAAAATCCCTGGAGTTCTCGAAGTCTGACATGCTAATGTCTGTTCTGTAGCTTCCAATTGAAATCCGGTCTGTTGGAGGGGAAGAAGATTTGGTATAGAGAGGGTGGGTAGGTAGGTTGATATGAGAACAATCAGCTATTAGTGACATACCTCTTCTCTATGGGGGACATGGTGTCGCTCCATCATATAGTCAAGGAAAATGCTAAGCCTCTGGTTGCTCACTTATGACTTTTATCCACAGCAGAATGGAAATAATCTTTGGATTATTTGAGTCTCCTTCCCACTCCCTTTTTGTGGATAATCAAGACTCAATTCCTGACCTGTGGTTGTGACACTATGACATTTTAAGGCACCTCATTTCATTCTCATATCAGCCCTTTGAGGGCTGGGTTATTATTTTGTGTTTTGAGCCATGGGGAAATTGAGGCATGAAATGGTGATGTGCCAAAGTCATACAGCCAACTAGTTATCAAACTAGCATGAAAGCCCAGGTGTCCTAACATCCTGTTCTCATCTTGCTAGCTGCCCTGTCTCTGAACTTAGATTGTGAGCAGTCAGAGATGCCCTTCAAGAGACAATATTTGCACAGCACACAATTTAGTTTGGGGGTGTGTGTGGGTTTATCTTCCCCCCACCATCCATTCCTAGAAACCTTTCTTATAGCCTATGAGTGAGAAAAGACAATGACAAGCTCCTCTTTGGGTGGCTGAGCCAGAACTAAGGGCCTGGGGCTAGAGGTAGGGGCAGCAAGCATCCTGGGGACTCACCAACGTTCCTCCTGTGCCGGGCTCTGGCTACCCACAGAGCCATGGCCCCCAGTGCCAGCACCAGGGCCAGGGGCACCAGGGTGGAGACCAGCACTGTGGAGCTCCCACCTTGTCCTTCAGAACTGGAAAGAGGATTAAGTTAGTTAATCACACTGAAAGAGAACCCTGGGGATCCCAGGATGTGGTGGCAGGTCATCTCAGGCCAGTTTTTCTCCCAGGGTGACCCATTCCCTCCTCCTAATACAGCCCCTGAACTCTGTTCTTCTAAGAGGGCTTCACAGATGTGGCAAAGGCAAGGATAGATGCTGCTCTGCATCCCAGATTGAATTATAAATCCTACTCAGCCATGTGGAGAAGGTCAGAGGGCACCACTGAACCCTCCCAAGCACAAGGAGCTGTAGAGCTGCCCCCATGTTTCAAGAGGCAGACAGGCCCTCTTCCTTGGACCTGGTGGCCCAGCTTCAAGTCCTTGACCTCTGGGATGTACCCCATGGTGAGCCCTGAACCCTTCCTCACCTGCCAGCATCTGCAACAGCTCTACTCCCACCAGCTTGGTCTCCAGTACCCTCTTTGTCCTCAACAACAAGACTGGGAAACAGTTTGGCTTTGTTCTCAATGACCCCGACGTTTGGTTCCACCGCCTCCTTGTTGGCATGGGCATTTGCTTGGATGAAGTTGTGCGACCCTGGAGCAGAGGAAGGTGGGGGTGGGGTGGGTAGGTTATTGTTCTTCATGTTTTGTTCTCCTTGTGGTTAGAGAATCTGAGGAATGAGAGTTCATTAGGAATCTCCAGGTTGGTATTAAAGTTCAAGGCTGTTGAGGTAGGAGCTAGGATGGTATTAGAAACAGAGAGTGATGGTCTCCTCTGGCTTGTCACAGATAATCTCTACTTCATTAATACCAAAATCACTTTCATCTACAAGGCTCCACCATAGTTCCAGCTGTGCCTAAGGACTGACCCATTCTTGATTTAGGGCTGGGTGTGATAGTACTGGCCCCTGGTGGTAGTTTGGCAGTGAGTCTCACAGTGGGCCAGACAGACCCACTGGAGCCAGACCTGTTAGGACTTCTAAGGGGTCTAAAAATACCCTAATTAAGGATAAAACATTTCATGTGACATTTAAAGAAGAGGCTTAAAATGCAAACATTAACAGAATAGGTTGCCTTGATTTTCTTTACTAGGCCTTGTAAAGGAAGGCATCTGGCCCTCTTTGGAGAACAGTCTTTGGCAGTAGGAGGAAGCACAAGTATATTACATATGATTGCGGCTCTGGAATTCCTATCTATAGAAGCTTGAGGAGAACAATCTGGTTTGAAGAGATAACTGTCGGACTTAAGCTGAGGTTAAATTGCAAGCACACTATTTTTACTTGGTTTGTATGGCTATTTGGGATGCCATTTTGGAGGAAAAAATAAAAGTTTGTGGAGGCTAAATCTGCCTCCCATGCTTATAGTGCAACTGAGGGGCCACTCCTCGTTGAGAAGCTGTTAGGCAGGGCACTAGATAATCCTACCTCTGGGGTCCTGAGGGGCATAGGACCTGCCCACAGAGACTCACCTTTTGCCACCTCCTCCACAGCCACATAGACAGCCACTGTATCTTCATAGCGGTGGCCCTGCTTCACCCCGCACCAGTACCATCCCTCATCAGCCTTGGTGACTTGGTTCAGGGTCAGGGAGATGATCTGGCTATTCAGGTTGCAGTTCACAAAGGCCTGGCTGGGGCCTTCATCTTGGCTGGGCAGAGCCCGGCAGCCCCTGTTGCTCCACTTGCACCAGTATTTCTCATAAGAGTAGAACTTGCATGGGAAGTGGCAAGGGAGCTTGAGAGTCTGTCCCACCTGAGCAGTGACATTCTCTTGTACCTTTAGGCTTGGCTCTCCTGGAGCAGGGAGGGAGGAGAAAATAGGTATAGAAGTTTGCACTGAGGTTGCTACTACAGGGATGTGATTGTGGTGGGGACCATTGTCCACAGTCCATTTCTTTTTTGGGTAGCATAGCAAATAAATACATTATACTGAATACATAGGAAATATAATTATGCATCCATGTAATAATTTTTATTGATGGCCACCATGAATTCATCCAGAGTCTATTATAGAGCCTAGAACTTTGCATGACTTCAATTTGCTTTTCTTTCTCTTCCCTTCTCTTCTAGACTCAATACAAAGAGCTGTACTCAATACTCTACCTCAGCTGATGCTGAATATATTGTAAAAGCAGCCAACGTACTTGATCACAGGAGGTGCTCCGTGTGGTATGGTAGATTGAAGGATGTGGGGTGTGTGATAGCACTTGTATGGATACATGATCATGGCACACTCCTGAGGACTGTCCCATCCTCAGCATGGAGTTTGGTGGGACTGGGGAAGAGTAGATGGGCGGGGGGCTGCTGATGATTGGAGAGGTCCTGGGGCAACCTCCCTTCCCTCCTGCCCCAGTTCAGCTCTTACCTTCCACAATCTTGAGTTCCGCAGTGGACCTCCAGCGAACGTCGCCGTCGGTCAGACACCAGTAGAAGCCAGCGTCCTGGGAGGTGAGCTTGTTGAGTATGACGGTATAGGTGCCATTGCCTGGTTCGTCGTACAGTGCGAGCCTGCCCTCATACTCTTCATTAACCAGCCCCTCACTGTCCACCAACAGCGGGCAGTGGCCATTTTGATTCTGGTCCCAGCGACACCAGTACTTCTGGAGGTTTCTTTCCTTAGGGTTGTAGGGGCAGAGCACGGCCACAGAGCCCCCTGCCACACCTTTCACCACAGAAGGACTATAGGGAATCTTGGACTCTAGAAGCACAGACAGAGGGAGAAGAGATGGAAGGAAAGCAAAGCAGGAATAATCTTGGGTGGTCCCAGCAACTTTTTGTCCCCCTTCCCCACCATGGTCTTAGCTAGGGTGGGAAGTGACATTTAGACTGGTTACTTCATTCTCCTCAGAAAATGAAAAAGACTCTCTTAATGACACAGAGCCTGTAGCTAGAACCACTGGGACTAAATTCCTGTGAGCTTGACCGTAAGTGTGGGCATCTTGCTCTCTTTCCCTGCCTTACTCTGAGCAGAGTATGAAAGGGGTTTAAGGAGAGAATATCAGCCCTTCTCCTTTGGCGTCTTACCTAATCTTCCTCTACAGATGATTTTGTCTGTTCACCACATAAAAATGGCCAGATGGATTTTCTTCAAGTTAAGAAAATATATTTAGAATGATATGATTTAGTGTATAAACTATGTAGCATAGAGAAGTTTAATTGCTTAGAATCCTGAAGAGCATTTCAAAGAGATGGACAGCTATTCTCCAAGCAACTAAAACCAAGTCCCAGAGATAACCTAGGGAACTCCAAATGCAGAAACACCCTGGGCTTTATATATAGAAATGATGCATGGGGCATATGAGTGCCTTAAGGAAAAGTCACAAGGACAGGTACTTTGAATTGCAAGTGCTGGTTTGTTTCTTCTCATGAGGATAATTGAATGTAGAGTATTCCAGGGTGAGAAGGAGCAGGAATTGAATTATTTCATCCCACTTATGGTTTTCCAAAGTAGAGCTGAATGGGCCAGATCATGCCCTAATAACCCCGAAGAGAGGCTAGAGCAGAAAATTGAGAGGCTGTGGCCTTGTCTTCCCAGGAAAGCTAAGCCAATCCTTCTCCCACCTGAGTGTGAGCGATGGGATAGTGCCCTGCTCTAGGGCCAGTGGGAGGGGACCCATGGCCCCTGCAGGCCCTGCCTTGGCAGTGGGACTCTGTTAGGTCCTCGTGGGGTGGCACTTGAGGTGGTCTTGCCTCAATCAGAACCTTCACTCTGTATATTCTTATTTAGTGGGGACAGCAGTCAAAAGCCCTTTGATAAAGGAGGAGAATAATTAGGAGCTCACACAGGCAGAAGCCATGTTTTCTAGCTCTCGTTATGAATTGGATTGTGTTCCCCCAAAAGGCATATTCAAGTCCCAACCCCCAGTCTCTTGTATGTGACTTTATTTGGAAATAGGATCTTTGAAGATGTGATTTGTTAAGGTGAAGTCAAACTAGATGAGGGTGGGGCCTCAACCAAAATGACTGCTGTCTTTATGAGAAAGTGTGGACCCAGACCCAGACTGATACTGGGGAGATGGCCACGTGAGATTGGAGGAGTCACTGTAGTGCTGCCTGCACAAGCCAAGGAACACCAAGGCTAGCCGGCAAACACTAGACACTACGAGAAGCAAGGAAAGATTCTTTCCTCTAGACTTCAGATGAGCATGGCCTTGCTGCCACCTTGATTTTGGACTTCTAACCTCTAGACTACGAGAGCGTAAACTTCTATTTTTTTAAGCCCTCCAATTGGTGGGACTTTGTTCTGGCAGCCCTAGGAAGCTAAGACAGTCCTGCATGAACTGCTGTCCACACATCATCCCTTTCAGGGCTCATCAGTGAGTGGATATTTTTGACCGAGAGATGAATATTAATGAATAGACTTATAGTCACTGCCCTGGAAAAGGGAGCCAAGTTGGGCTCTCACTTGCAGGATGGCCTCACCCTTTCCCTCCCCACCCCGAGCTCTCACCCTCATTGATGAAGAGGTGCCAAGCCCGGACAGGCCAGCCTTCCTCTGGCAGACCTCGGGGGTTGGCGCCACACAGGTAGTGCCCTGCATCCTCCTTCTTCAGGCCCGTGACCAGCACACTGAAGACGCCTTTTTTGTCCTTGAGGGAGAGCAGGATCCTGCCCTCAAAAGCTGGAGCCTTCTTCCCCAGGGTATTGATGATCAGATCACAGGCTTCCCCATTGCTCATCCGGCACAGGAATTTGGGCTCGTTTGCCTCCTCAGGGCCCAGGGCACAGTCAAAGTTTATCGAGCCCCTCAATTCTCCATAAAGCAGCTCGGGCTCGGGCTTCAGTACTTGGAGTTCAACAGCCCTCTGCTCGGTGCTGGACGGGTTGTCCCCGGTCATGCAGAGGTACATGCCAGCATCACTGAGCCGGAGGCGGTTGATGGAGACACTGAACACCAACTGGCTCGTACCTTCTATGCTGAATTTTACCCTGTTACTATAGCCGGGGCTCACATATTCCAAGGAGTCGATGACGAGGGGGCAGTTCTGGCCTGACTTCTTGCACAAGGACTTCTTCTTCTGCATGTTCTCAGGCTTGAAAGGACATTTGATGGTCACACTTCTGCCCAGTTCTGCTGTGTAGACCTGGACATCCTCTAGGCGCTCAGGACCTGCAGGATGGGATGGGGTGGGAGGGGTGAGATGCGATTCCTCTTTCTTGCAGCACCAGACTGTTCTTTGTTCCCACTGAGGGTCTGGGAGTGCTTATCACCTGCAATGCCCTCCTCCCCAGAGGAACACTACTAACATATATCTTCCAAGGCCCAGCTTTACTGCTGCTTCCTCCCTGAAGCCTTCTCCGAGCTGGCACTAATCTTTCCCTCCCCTGTGCTCTCTTGGCACTTGTATCTGAATCACTTATTACAACCAGTCTTGTGTATAGTTCATTATATTCCTCTCTGTCTTCCCTACAATCTGTGACCTCCTTGAGGACAGAGATGCATTTTATTTATGCTCGACTCCCCTGCAGTGCCTAGTGCAATGCCTACACAGTGTAGGTGCCTAAATTAATGCACGCTGAAATGAAGGCTATGAATGTAAGGAACAGGGTGGTGGATTTCAGCATAAGGCAATAGAAATTTCTAAAAATTAGAACAGTCCAAACATGGACTGGGCAGCTCCATGAAGAAGTGAGTGTCATTCATTTAAAGTGTTTAATCAGAGGCTGCACAAGGTAAACTTTAAGCTCCCCTCTGCTCTTAAGATTCTGAAATTTTATGAATTTTCATCGCCATCTGAATGAGTTATTTATTTGGCCTACAAGCAGACAGTAGCAGGCACATCACAAAGGAGTTAACACCTACCTTTGGGAGCTCCTCATCTCTCCCAAATTTCCTCCCTTAAGATCCTCTTCTATTTTAAGATGCCCTTGCCCTCGTTGTTGAATCTTGGTCAGAAAGACCTTTCAGAATTTTTTTCTTCCCTTAATCAAACAAGCCCTAAACCATGACCTGTACCTACAGGACCTCTTCTTTGGGAGAGAACTGATAATCTCATTTATGCTAATAGTGTTGATGAGCTTATGGATTCCAGGTAACAAATATGCATTTGAAAGGAAACTTCTGGTGATCCAAGGCCTTGACTAAGGGTGCCTTAATAGTAGGGATTTAAGGATCCCAGCGGTTTACAGACTTTTTGTCCTACCTGCAACAAACACAAGAGAGAAGTTGCTCTCCTGGCACCATTCTAACCTCGGGCTTGAGTAAAGCCCTAAAATGTTATTGGCCCTGAAGACCTAGAAAGGTCTAGCCACTCCCCCCTGTAGACCCCAACTGTCTCATTCCCATCTTTTATTAGGAAAAGTCCTTGCATCCAGAGGGCAGAAGACTTAGCTTTCCTCACCTCATCCTAGGACCACAAACCCTTCACTTTAAGGAAATTCTTCTTCAAGTCCTCCCCATTGCCCCTGAGGTAATCCCCTCTCAAGTTTCTACAGAAGCTCAAGGAGCTTGGGTCCTTACCCTGGCTGACCTCCAGGCTTACATCAAAGGACAAGCCTCGGCTACTTATGCCCAGACCACATTTGTAGTTTCCAGTGTCATCCTTGGTGAGATGGGCAATGTCCACCACAAACGTGTTGCTCTCCGGGAAGTTGGTGATGTTGGCTCTGCCCTCATAGTCCTTCGAGATGTAGCCCTCCGAGGAGATGAGGGTCACACAGCGGCCACTGGCTCCCTGCCGGCACCAGTACTTCCGGGAATGCCGGTTGACGGAGGAGTCTGGGTAGTAACACTTGATGGACACTGATTTACCTTCCACACTACTCACCTCCTCAGGACCGAATATGGGACTTTTCGTGGAAACTACTGTGGAGAGATAAGATAGAAGCTTTCTGAGGCCCTTGGGAAGTAAGGATTCAGACTATCCACGTTGAGGAGATGACATTTCCACTTAGCACATGTGCCCTCTGTGGAATATTTACTGTGTAAGACAGCTAGACACTTGCTGGAATTGGGTAAAATGATTGATTGATCATTAGCTTCTAATTGTGATTAATTAATGATGACCATTCAAAGACAGTGGGATGGCAAATTTATTTAATGATATTCTTTGTTTGTAAAAAATAATAATGCCACCTTTGTAAAGAGCTATGTTTTTGCATTTGCTGTTATTTCCTTTTATTTATAAAGATACTTAGACTTTTTCCAGATAAAAATATTGAGAGCTAAGAAGGATAAGTGATTTCCTCTAAAACCCATATCAAGTCTTAGAAATGTTTGATCCAGAGATCAACGTCTCTTTTTTTCCCAATGAAGACCCTTCACCAAATCCCTGGCCTTGGAATTTGGAATTCTATTCATATCCCTGACCCCCAACTCTCACCAATCCTTCTTCAGAGATGCCTTTCTGCATTCTCTCTATGTGACTCCTCCTCAAAGTAATGCATGTTTTGAGAGGGACATCTCTGGGGATGGGTCTGATTTCAAGGTGGTGAGGAAGCTGGATGCGGAAGAGGAATAGGGTGAAGAGAGGGCGCCATGGGAAGTTGGGACCCGGCAGACACACCTGGGAAGACAGCCAGCAGACAGGTGAGCAAGAAGAGCATCATGGCTGTGGCTGCAGAGGGGGGCTGAGCTGCCCAGGCCAACTTCTTGCGTGAGATGCTGAAAGACAATAACAACAAGGAGATGAAGCCCTCTGTCTTCCAAGACCAGCTGACATTAGAATTTCTATAATACCTATTTGGCTTTTTGTCTCTAGCAGCTGACATACAACCTGTTGAATCAATGGATGCCACCTTTATCATTACAACTCAAAGACCCATATCACAGTGCTTACTGTCCCTCAATAGTTATAAGCAGATTGTCTCCTTAACTATGTTGCAAGTCCTTTGGCAAAGACTTAGACACTGTTTCTTCTATATCCTTGTCCAGGAGGTGTGGTCCTGGGAACACCTGGGACCTTAGGAACTGCTCGCTTGCTCACTGGCTGACTGGTTATTATGAACAGGTGGCCCCATCTTTCCATTGCAAGTGCCCTCCATATGTTCCTGGGAGGAGGAAGGGCTGGCACATTTTACGGTATGTTCAAAAGAGAAAAACTGAGACCCAAAAAGGAGGGCTAATAATTCTCAGGGTTGTAAATGTAATCATAGTGGTAATAGCTGCCATCTATCGATCGGTCTCTTACCATGCCCCAGGCAGTATGCTAAATAATTTACATGCCTTATCACATTTAAACTTTATATTAACCCCATGAGGTGGGTGTTCTTATCCTCATTTTATACCTGAGGAAGTGAAAGTTTAAAGGCTAAGCACTTTTTTCAAGGTCACTCAGGGATTAAGTGTGTATGGAGGAGGGTGAAGAGGCAGGATTTGAACCCAGCCATGTTTGATTTCAAAGGCCATGCTCTTGATCCCTTCCAACCTGCTACACCGCAGCTCAAATACAATAACCCCTTTATATCTTATGCTTCTTCCCCCTTTTTCCCCCTGTGGATTCCCCTTTGCATAACTTCCTTTTAAATAAGGTAGATAGATTTAATTACAGCTATTTTATGGATAAGAAAACTGAGATCTTGAAATGCTGAGTAATCTGATCAAGGTTTCCTAGTGATGAGGACATGGGGTCAGGGTTAAAAACCCAGGTATTGGCCTTTGTTATTCAGCTTGGTAAAGCCAAAACAGACAAAGATGAGAATGCAAGATAAGGTCTCACTTAGATGGCACAGTACACTGCACCTTGCCACTGCATGGAGGACTCAGTTCAGGGCTGGGGAGGTATAAAGTCCCAGTACCTGGCCTGTCTACAGCCTAGAGGAGACAAGGGGAGGAGAGAGGAGTCTGCCTTTTCCCAGGGACTTTGCTGGGCTTTAAACTTTGTAATAGATTGATAAAAAAGAGTGTTAAAAGAGAAAGCCATAATAACAAGTGCTGGGCAGTAATGAACACCCATAAAGATAAGGAAGGAAACTGCCAAGGGAGAGGGAAGGGACTCAGCCACAGCCCAGGGCATTATCTCCCAGACCTCCCTTCACTACCTTGGCCCCACTCATTGCTCTTAGAGACAACTTTTACTAGATTGAGCCAAAAGCAATAGAATTGTTTATCTTGGTTATTTCTTTTCAGTTGGGGAATTTCCCAGCAAGGAAGCCTTTCATTTCCTTGTGGAGATAAAGGGTTTCTCCTGTTCTTCAGAAGAGTAAAGGGGGAGACATGGGGGAGGTGGGGGTAGATATGAGTGTCAACTCTTTGAGTCCAGTTAATTGCCCCGGACCTTTCACTCCAGGCCAATGATTAACTCCTGGAGTGAGGCTTTAGCCAAACACTAGAGTTGACCCCAGCATGGATATGCTCAGGGGATGCTGGGTTTTTTTTTGGGGGGGAAGGGCACATCTAAGTGGGCACCACAGGCCACCATGGGACAGGTGGAAAGTCTGTCTGTTCTGGGACAGTTGGGGGGTGGGGTGGGGTGGACTGGCTGCAAAATACCAGGGAATCTGCCATTTTTGTTTCTGTTGGTTCTGGGTAGAGTCACTTGTGGTAGGGTAAAATGCCAGGTTTTAGGAACCCAATCCAGCAGTGGCTTTCTTTGCTTCTCAGCCTCATCCTGATCTTTGGATAAGCAAGCTTTCTAATATTTCTGTGAGGCAGCAGTGGGTCTTCCTATGGATGAGCTGGGGTATGTAGCTCTGGATTGACAAGGAGATTTGCCTGGGTTACAGCAAGTCAAATCCCAAGTTTTCCAAGATGGGGTCCCAATTTCCAGCACAGGCTTCCTGTCTGCTTATTCAGTGCGTGAGTGACTGTGCGTGTCCATTCTACCCATTACGCTTTGCAAGGCCTCAGGCCAGGGAACATCAGGCATGCACAGCTGGACGGACAAATCTGGGAGAGGGTGACCTTGGCAAGGAAGTGCCGAGTCCAGTCCCTGGGGTGATGAGAGGGAGAGGACACCCACGTTTTCTGGATCAGAAAAGCTTCCTTTGTCTGAAGCTAAAACTTGAAGACTACCAATGGAAACTGAAAGGACCCTGGGTTTCAAAAATCATTAGAGACCCTTTCTCTCAAAATCAGAGTTTTGACCTCTGGAGAGCTCCAATTCCAGGGTGGCTGGAGCTCAATTTGCTGAAGAAAAGAAGGAAGGAGAATAAAATTTATTGGGCACCTACTAAATGGCGTATGCTTTACTAGGTTCTTCTCTTTTATAATTTCAAACATGATCAAAGGAACCCAAAGGTGGTTATTATTATCTTCATGCTGCAGATGGGAAATCTAAAGATTGGAGAGATTTGGGGACAAAGACCCATAACAAAATTGGAATTTGAGACTGTTAATATTTTATCATCCCTTGAATGAACAGATGGGCCTCTTCCATTGGGGTATATGGATGCTAACACATCATGCACAAAAATGCCTTCCATTGGGATATATGAATGCTAATACATCATGCACAAAAAATAACTAGAAGTCATTTTTCCACTAGTAAGGCTAGGATATTCAAGACTGGTCTCTTGCCAAGTTAGTTCCCCTGATATATTCATACCATATGTGTGCATGATTATGGATGGAGGCAGGGGTGTAGGCTATGCTGGAAAATAGTTTGTTTCCTTGTAAAATTAATCTAGCTAGCTCCCCTTCAGCAAGAGTGACTTCTAGTTCAAACCTATGGCTTTTAACATAAGTTTCTCCTGGGCCAACATCCTGGCCTGGTTTCTGGTGAGTCACAGCAACTCGGGCCTTTTCATTTGCTTGGCATACAACAGAAAGTAAGTTGGGGCTCCCCCAACAGCTAGGACTCAGAGAGGATATATAGAGCATGTGCTTTGCCAAGTTAGCAGTTTCTATTACCTTGAGTGTGAACTTGGAGAAGCAGGAAGCTCTGGAACCCAGAGTAGTGGGGATGGCTGGCCTGGTTAGGAAAGGGGGATTTCCTTGGCCTGGACTGAACAGCCCTTTCCCCTACTTTCAGGAGAGGCACAGCTTGAGTCCATAAGGGGCCGTCACTCTCCTCTCTGCAGGGTGGAGGAGCCCAGAAATCACAAAATCACTAAGGAAGGGAGAGCAGTCTGTGTGACCTGGAAGGGCTTCAGACTTGTGGAATGATAGGAAGGAGCTTAGGAGAGTTTATGTAGGAGTTTATGTAAATACCTGGAGTCTGGGAAAGACTCCAGGTAAAGGCAGTGTTAGGAAGAAGGAATCAGAACTGCAGGGGGCAGGGAGATGGAAAGAAAATAGTTAGAGTCCAGAGAATGTCTGAGCTAGAGAGATCCAAGATTCTCTGGTTCCAACCCTGTCAAAATTGACCTACTATTATGGTAAGACATAAGCAGAAATCTAGCATTTGAACTGAGAACACTACAAAACTCTTAGAATAAGCTTTGTGGATTTCTAGAAGGCCTTTCATCAATGACTTAGAACCTCTGTTATTGAATCCAGTCCATTCTGCCTTGATGTGTAGGTATTTATCTTATCCATTTTTACTACATGGCGAGTTCTTGGAACAAGCACGGGCCGACTGTGATTAATCAATTTCCTCTTCCTCAGAGGGCCTGGCCAGGATTGGGTGCTCAGAAAAGATTGATTGGATTGGAAATGGTTACATCCTCATCCTCTCTCTGAGAAGGGTCAAAGACAGAACCAATTTCTCTTACTTTGTTAAATGCCTTCCTGGTTTTGGGCACCCAAGGGCAGTTGCATGAAGAGGAGCCTGGAGGATGGAAGAGGACCCAGGAGTCCAGCATACTGCTCTTCCATGGGCTTTGGGGAGAGCTCTACCACTCAGACAAAATATACTCTTATCTGTAAAATGGGGATAATATTCCCAGACTCTACTAGCTTAAAGGACTAGTAGAGTTTGGGGAAATACAGAAGGAGGGATAATGGGATAATATATTTGGAAGGACATAGAAAGTAGGAAGCACATAGTATGAAACCTTTAAATATAAAGTTCTCTTTAAACATAGAGTTGGAAATTATTCAATCACAGGAGGGTGGAGGCCTGTGCACTTGACCTTCATGCATGGTTACTATGTACTTGGAGAGGGGCACTGAAGGTGGACTCCTCAGCTTTGCTATCAGCTCTGTCACCTGGTGACTGTGTGACTGGGGGCAGGCTGTTTCAATGCTTTGAGCCTCAAGTCCCTCATCTGTAAACTGGAGATAACCATACTTATTACAGTGAGTCACTTGAAGGATTAAATAAAACAACACATGTAAAATTCTTAGCATAGTGTTGAGTTTAAAAAACTTTAGCTCCTTTCCTCTCTGCTCTGTAACCAACACAGTCTTCTCTTTTCCTTATCACAGAGTGAGAGGAAAACAGAAACCTGTTTGCTGGGTATTCCTTGAAGACTGGGGGTGAGCTTTCCAAGTGGACCAGCATGGCCTGAGAAAGGAAACACATGCTCTGGAATAGAAGTGGAGAATAATAGGTATAGTTAACACTTATTGAGCTCTTTCCAAGTGTTTTATGTGTATTAATTCATTCAATCAACCCAGCAACCCCAAAAGGTAGGATAAAATGGGCAGTCTCATTTCACAAATGAGAAAATTGAGGCACAGAAAGGCGAGACATTTGCTTGAGGTTATACAGCTTTGTACGTGACTGAGAATTCAAACGCAACACTACGGATCAAGAATATAGACTGAGTCACTATGCTTTACGGTGGAGGGTCCTGACTTTGAGAAGCTGTCAGGAAAGGTAGGAACAGACAATCTAATCTTAGAGAAGAGGGTTAGCTTACCTCCCTCCACTCTGCTTTTCATAGGAAAGGCAAGTTTTATAAAGAGCCACCTAGACCCATAGGCAGGTGCCAACAGAGAAATTTCTTCCTGGAAAATAATGTTAGCTGCTATTAATGAGCATATATATTGCATTTGTTTCCTGTAACCTGGTGAATTGACCTCAAAGCGTCTTCGTACTCCATTATACTAGGTCAATGCCAGTGATGCTGGGACCCCAGCCCCAGCATACCCCCTCCTCAGAGTAAGGGTGAGACATAGATGAAGGTCCCTGCTGAGCACAAAGCATGGGTAATAATAATTTTTTTTAAGTTAGGTCTTTTGTCTTTTAAGGCCCCTCGACAATATCAAAATGATGGTGCCAAAATTTCCTCATTCACAACAGCCGGGTGACCTTATACCACTCACATAAGTTCACAGAGTCTTAGTTTCCTTAACTGTAAAATGCCTTAACTGTAAAATGGGGATCATGATCTGTGCCTTCCCCACCTCCCAGGCTTGTTTCAGGTGGGAATGAGAGGAGGCTGTAAGAGCCCTTCGTATGTGGATTTATTAAATGGAAGCTGATGGTATCTCCCTAGAAATAAAACCACAGCTGTCCAGAGGTGCAAGAAACAGGCAACGACCATAGAGCTAGGTAGTTTCCTGACTCCTGAGTCTATGTTCTTTCTGGAATATCGCCACATTCAGGGTTAGGGAGAAGGATGAATGGAGAGTTCCAGATCTGAGTCCTGGCAGACCTTCCACTACCAGCCACCAGAGAGCAGCTTTCTAGCCTAACCCCTGAAATTGGCACATCCCAGCTCCAGATGTCAAGGAACTGTAATTTCCCCTAGTGGAAGGGAGAAGGTGACAGCAAAGGTCATAATGCAAAGCAGGGTGAGCAGCTTGGGGAGTCCGAGACACGGTGGCAGTTCCACAAAAGGAACTGGGGGCCGGGGGATTAATGGAGTTTGCTCAGCCACTACTCATGCGTCAGCAGTCCCCCCGGCTGGCGTGGGGGTGCTGGCGGGGTGGGCGAGGGGTGAGAGTGGAGGGGGGAAGGGCCTTGTACAAAACTCCTGCCTGCAGAGCCAGGAGGGCTCCGGGACTCAGGAATGCTGCTGTGCCTTGAAAGTTGGCTCTGCCCCACCTTACTCCGTTATCCTACTGGGCCTCATGTTTCCCACGTGCAACAAGGACAGAATGATATGATGGGTTGAAATAGGAACGAATCTCAGAGCCTTTTAGAAACCCAGAAAAAAAAGGGGGCTGAACACACCCTCGCCAGCAAGCTTACAGTGGAAAACTTGAAAGCCCAGGAGATAACATGTGTTCGTCACTATATGCTTTATCTGTATTCGGATCTGCCTGGTGCTCAAGCAATCCTTGATTTTGAACTAAATTGAAAGCTAGCAGACAATTGCTATTTCACTCTGGAGGCTATATAGCAATTTCACACAAATTTCCTCATTTGGACCTCATATCAATCCTGAGAGATAGTGTTCTTTATAGCCTGATTTTACAGATTAAGAAAGTGAGGCTAAAAGAGAGATTAGGTGACTTGCCTAAGGCCACACAGTTACTAAGCAGTGGAGGAGTTAGCTGGGAATTCAGAGGGCCAACCTTAAAGAGACCGCAGACATTTCTTCTCATCCGCTGGCATTTTGCAGAGAAGGCATTTTTGGGGGCTTCTGCACACATGCGGTCCTTACTCACCCCCTTCAGATATGCACCTCTACTGCCCGCTCCCCCCACAGTCCCCCTTGTCCTCTTCACCCGTCTCTCCATGAGCTTGGGAGTTGTAAAAGCCAGGAATTGCCTGAGCCACCGTCCAGAGCCCATCTCAGACGGCATCCCATCCAGAAATCCCAGAGAAGACATACTTACTTTTAGCCACCTCCTTCTCTCCTACTGACAGGGTTTCAGGGGCACAGTCTGCTGGCCAGCTGTTGACCACGGCCTCTCTGGGAGTTACCAGCAGGGCACTGAATGCTGCTGCCAAAACTGAAACTGTGTGTCATGCTGGACCCACACCTGTATGAGCTCTTAAAGGGACACTGCCCCGCAGGCACAGCGGCCAGCCATGGGCACGTGACCCCTACCAATCCCCTGCTTTCCTTTGCTTTTGGTTTTCCTGCCTGGCTCCATTTACTTCCCTTTGACCTTGGAAAAATGCTGTTTCTTGGGTGTCCTCCATCATGGCAGCTGCGGGATGCGGGGCAGAGTGCCAAGAGTGAAGAGCCTGTTCTACCTCTTTCTAGCTGCAAGACCTTAGGCAAGTCACCTTCATGCTTCTTTTTAACTGAAAAAATAGGGATAACAATAGACAACCCACAGGCTAGATAGTAGATCTAAAGCACCTGACCCACTGCAAAATGTGCCATTGCTGTTCATTTGATTGGGCACAGAAGGCAGCAGTGGCTCTCTGACCTTGGCCTCACCTTTCTCAGTGCCTCGGGAAGCCCCCGGACCACACCTTTCACAGAGCCCCCTAACCAGCTCAGGAGCTTCCAGAAACTGGCAGGCAGATCTTCCAGGAACCCAGGGAAACTTGGCTCTTCTCTCTTCTTCCCTGAAGGAAAGAAAGACTCTGGTTGCTCCTGGGATCTCCTGAAAATGGCTGACCTAGGTCTTGTTAGGGCGTTGGGCTGCTCCGCAGCAGGGAGGGAGGCGACCTGCCGAGCTGGGGTAGCGACCTCCTCCCCTTCCTCAGCCAGTCCATGGTGGAGTCACAGGACATGACCTACTTGGGACTCCTGGGAGTTCCCAAGTTGATCTTTGTGGTCCTGCATCACACAAGTGAAGCCCACTCCCCAAACACACACACACACACACAATCACACACACATCTAGCCCCATCCTACCTATGCAGGGCTGAACCAGGCTCTCTGCAGAGTCCTACAGATCAAACCCCAGGATGGGAAAGAAGAGAGGAAAAATAGAACACTAGCCGAGCACGAGGCAGCCAGAGCCCCAGGTCTTATTTGAGTGAATCACTCACTCACTGCAGGGTATTAATCCGCAGTCACAGATTTGGATGGCAAGAAGCAAAATTGTATTTCCGATTACAGAGATTTGTTTTAGACCATAAGCTCATAATCTGCCTTAGGTAAGATAAAAGTTACCTGGTCATTTCCAGGCAGACTCGGTCCAATTCAATGATTTCTCGGCCACTTCACTCCAGATTTAAAACTCAGTCTCATTCTGGATTTCTTTTCCTTTTTGTTTTACTTCTCTCTTCTGGGGTTTTGTTAAGTCTGGTTAAAGAGGGCACGAGTGAGAGGATGGTTTTTGCCAATATTACTTTTGTGTTGCTAGAAGTAGGGGCCATTCTTTTGAACTTACTTGGTCTTGGTGTTTTGTTTTCTTTTCCTTTGCCTCATGTTCCATATGGAGCCCACATATGCAATGTGACTTGCCCTGTCTGATGAGGGGAACTTTGCCCCACACTCATCCTGAGGGGTCTGTGGTCTCCCTATGCCTCCTGTCCCCAGGGCCACGGGGGATGCTGTGTCCTCCTTGTACCTATTGCTGGGCACCTTCAGGGAGAACTTCAGGACACATCGGTACTTTTTTGCCCTTCTTGTGGGCAAAGGGAAGCTTTGGCTTATCTGCATCTCATCCTCCTTTAACGCCTCTTGCAGCCAGCCTTCTGTGCTCCATTGTTCCCAAATAACTGATGGTGTCATGGACATGTCAAGGCTGCTGAGCACCAGCGTTCTATGCAGGCAGCTCTTCTTCGGCATCTCCAAGCCCTTTTGGAAATCTCTATCACTGTTAATCCACACCCCCCACTGCCTCCACCACATCACCTACAACCTGACTTGACTGTGGTCATGGGACACGTAGATCAATAGCTAAGCTCTCATTTATTCCCCCTTTAGCTCTTTTCCTCCTCCCCAGTCCAGGGTGTATAGCTAGTGGGAGGAGGTGAGAGGAGATGGAAGTGGTGCAGAGGCAGCAATGGGACAAGCCTAGTTCTAGCAGATTGCATTTTCTTTCAATTGTTTTGTCTTACACCTCTCTCCTTTTGAACTCAATGATAGAGATATTTGTAGATTTTGTTTTCTTATTTCTCAGTAACCCACTTTCCCCAAAGCAATGGATGACATGTGTCTAGTGTTCTGGGCTGGAGTAGAGGTCAAGGGAGGCCCACAGGATACTACTAAAAACCTTGATGAGTGCATGCCATCCATGAAGCCGTTGCTTCTCAGCCTGCCTTGGGGGCCCCAGCTCTCCTTCCCCATTCAGCTATTCCATAAAGGTGAGTGGTTTCTTACATCATGTTCTGGTGCACACTTCCAATAGTCTGTCAAATGATCTTAGCAGACTGTGTCAGGCATACACACCTGTACACATACCCAGCGCCCACCCATCCCACCCCTGAAGGACAGAAGCAGCTTAGGGAAAGGGGAAAATGAGAAGCAGAACCAGGGGAAGAGTCAGGCAGTCAAAAACCTCATGTCCTATTTTGGGCTCAATCACACACTGGTGGTGTGATTGGAGTCCCCCAGCTTCCCCTCTCTGTGATTTCCCTGTCCAGAGCCCAGGGGCCCCAAAACATGGTCCTTGCACCCGAGTTCTACAGGAAGCAGGAGGGTGCAACTACCTACCTCAACAACAATGATGATAACAGCAATAATTATACCTTCCAAACCTCACATCACTTCATCGTTCAACAGCTTCCCCTTTTAAATAATAATCAAAGAAGAATATAATAATGAGAACAACCTTTGCACTGACTTTCACGACACTGGGACTTGGCATGAGTCAATGTGGGGAAGTGGAAAAAACATTGGTCTGGGGGACAGAAAACCAGTGTCCTCGTTCTGCCCCTGCCTCTAATTTGCTGTTGGAAGTCACTTGAGCAACCCTTTGCCAAATCACTTCCCATTTTAGGGCTGAAATTTTCTTTTCATCTCAGAATGCCAGGTTAACTGATTTCCAAAGATCTTCCAGTTCTGAGAATCTATGTGTTGATTGAGTAGTGTATTAGTTTTCTGCTGTAACAAATTACCACAACCTCAGAGGCTTAAAACAAGAGAAATTTATTCTTGCAGTTATGGAGGCCAAAACTCTGAAATCAAGTCATCAGCAGGGCCATGTTCCCCTGGAGGCTCTGGGGGAAGAATCCATTTCTTGCCTCTTCTGGTTCTAGTTGCTACCAGTATTCTTTGGAGCCCTTAAGCTTGTGGCCACATCACTCCAGCCTCTGCCTGAGTGGTCACATTGCCTTCTCTGTGTGTGTCTCTAATCACTCCCTGCCTCTGTCTTGTGAAGACACTTGTGATGACATTTATGGCCAACCCAAAAAGTCCAAGACAAGCTCCTCAGCTCAATATCCTTAACCACATCTGCAAAGATCCTTTTTCCAAACAAGGTAGCATTTACAGGTTCCAGGAATTAGGATGTAGAGATAACTTTGGAGGTGGGCATTCTTCAGCGTACCACAAACATCTACTATGAACATGATAAGTTAGAAGTCCAGAGAGATTCCAGAGACATGCCAAAGTGTGCATTCCCTGTCCTCTAAAGGCTTGTCATCTAATTGAGGAGTCAATATCCACACACAACACTGCTAAGGAACAACAAGGCCAGGAGGTAGAAAGCCTGGAGAAGCAGTGCAGCCTTGTTCCCAGAGCACAGGCTCTGGACCCAGACTGGGCTCATGTCCAAGCCCTGCCACATGTTAGTGGGGGTCCCTGGGCAAGATATTTAATGTCTCTAGGCCTGAATTTCTTCATTATGAAATGGTGCTAATTATACTTACTCCATACAAATATTATAAAGATTAAATCTAACATGTCAAGAGGCTGGCATCTAATAGGTGCTTATAATTCAGTATATATAAAAAAAGAACCAAAAACCAAAAAAGACAAAAAAAAAGAACAGCACAGATTTTCTGAAAAAAAGATTGATTCTTTGCTGACTAATGAAGAATTGAAGACGGAAGAGTGAAATTATTTGCCCAAGTTAGCAAAGGACTTATATGGAGAAGCCTGAACTTTTTCCTAGATGGCATAGGTATCTATGCCATAGGTATCTAGAACCAAGGTTTCCCCAGCCTTGGGCATCTTTTCCACTTGCCAAAGAGTTGATTCTCAGGATGAGTATTTTAAATTGTATTTCCACGGGCAAAAAAAGGTGCTCCCATTTGCTCCCTATTGATCTAGAAAAGATTGGAGAGAACCACACCTACAGGCCCCTATAGACCCAACTCTTTAGCCTGGCATCATTATTTGGTGCTTGAAGGCCCCAGGTTGAGCCAGTGACCAATAGAGAAGGGGAGGCCTAAGCCCCACACCATGGCCCCAGGGCACCACCTAAGCCCTACACCATGGCCCCAGGGCACCACTGCACATCAGGCAGTACTTGGTATGAATGTTTCTTGTTAGTGTGGCTTTTGCTGGTCAGCCAAAAATAAGAGGGGGTAGGTGGAAAGCCTCTCACTGCTGTTTACTGACAGTTCTCTGCCATCGTGTGCAGGTCCTTGGCTGAGTCAGTGTTTAATCTGGTGTCAATGTTTAACTGCAGAGCCAGCCAGCCTTGTAATCCAGCATTCTCCAGAGACTCCATCAAGACTAGAATATACAGTGATTTTTAGCGTCAATCACTAGAAAATAGAATTGTCAATCTTTTCAAGCTAACCCCCAAGCCCCCGCCACACTTGGTAAGGCTGTTGCCTGTTCGGGATTATCCACACCACGAGTTCCCCACCACCACCACTAACAGATGATGGCGTAGTATTTCCTGACCTTTGTTACCATCATTGGCAGGAGCACAGCATTTAGTGTTCCTTTTCTGCTCTGGTTCTGGCTTTGGGGATTGGGGGCTGGGGGGAGGGCATGGGATGGGGACCCCTGCCTTCTGTGGTGCTCAGGCGAGTGCTGGTGGGTTGGCAATGTGGTCCCTACTATGGCCCCTGCTTGGAGAGTTGGCATTGGAACTTTCCAGTTGGCTGACCTCAGGCAAGCATTTTGGGAGTTTCTGAGACTGGACTTATGTATAGAGGCCTAAGCTTTTTCCTAGGTGGGTCTCCCTGTTAGGAAGCAGGCGAAGGGGGTTGGAAAGAGCCAGGTTTCTTTGGCTAATGAGTGACTCTATAGGGGCTCCCCAGAGTTCTTCCTAAGGAGCTTGGATCATGGCATTCTCTGGCAGCATTATATCAATGCCAATAACAATCTCATTGGGGGAAAAGTCAAGTGACTGCAAGGTGGGTGGTATGTGTGGTGGGGGGCAGTTTGAAAGAGGAGGAGAGGGCTGTTGTTAGTGGTTCCTGTCATTTCAGAGTGCTAGAGAGTGAAGATTGCTGGCCAAATGTAAGCATATGAGCCTCAGATCTTTTCTTTTTCCTCCCTTGAACTCACCAAGTCACTTCTTTTTCCCTGGCCACTTGCTTCCTTTCCTAGATGTCCTTACCTGCTTACCTAGCTCAGCTAACTCCTTACCAGAGTGAAAGCATTTCTTCTGGTGCTTCTGGGAGAGAGGGTGGTGTCTGTACCCCTCTCAGCTTTGACTGGTGCAGGAGAGAGGGCAGAGACTGTGGTGTGAGTCCCTGGACTGACTATGTCTTGCCCTTGCAGAGGCTGATAAAGGGAGCAGGGAATGATGAAGATGAATGCGAAGGAACCTGAAAATGCAAAGTCTCTCTTGGTTCAAAGGCTTTCGCTATTTACTTTTGGGCTTAGTCCTTAGACCCCAAAGAACTATTCTTCTCTGGTTCTGAGAGGCATGGACAAATGAGCAAACCTTTTCTAAGTTTACCAAACAACCCTCCGACACTTTCTTACCTCCACACCCTGGCCACCTTCTAGAAAGGAAGGAGGAAGATTTTTTGGAGTAGACATCCAAAGTCAACAGGTGGAGTGTCAGGTGACAGGGCCCAACCCCTCTCATAAGCCATTGGGGGTCCTCCTAAAGACTTGCTGTTTCCTTGTTCCTGGTCTGGGCCTGGCCCTCAGCCCAAGGTTGCCTGCAGGTAGCCATTGGGCAAACACCTCCTTGATCCCCTGCAGCCTGTACCTATCTGCCCCTCAGCATTCCCATCTGTAGAATGGAGGTCTGCATTTTCTGGTGATATATACTGTAATTTTTAGTTGTCTGCCCTACACAAGCAGGGGTTGGGGAAGATAAAGCTGGAAAAGAAAGAGCTTGAACCACTTGCATTTACTGACCAGTCTGCCCTTCTCATCCTAGGTCCTAGAGACGCCTGATGCCCTTTTCTTACTCCCTCCTTTGAAGTAAGATGCAACATCTTCAGACAGTTTGTGGGGCAATTTGGAAGACACCTTTGGGTAGTTTTGGGTCTCTTTCTCCTCTCCTATGCAGGTTTGGAGAGCCAAGACTTTGCAACATCAGGGAGACAAGTGACCTTTGATTGACCCAACCACACACAGAGGGTAGATCAAGATAGGAGCAGCAAATCAGTTATGAGTGAGGACACGGCCGGAAGCTAGAGCACGTAGGACACCAACAGACGCTCACAGTGATTGTGTGTCTGTGACGAATGGGCCCAGGAGACAACAGTAGCCTACTGGTTCAGTGCCTTGGTGCTGGTGATGATTTCCACACTCCTTCAGAGGTGGGGCATGGGATCCTTCTCTGTGGCTGCCACCTCTCTGCTGCCCACCTGGATTTCAGCTGACCCCTGGGAGAGCAGGCAGTGGGGACAGAGCTCATCCTCCTGCTGACAGCAGAAGGAGCGGGCAAGTGCCCATAAGCCAAGCCATGCCACTTAATGTGGCAGCCACCAGCTTTGGCATTCAGGACCACCCACAGAGGATTGGTTTCCTTGTGTGCAGAATCTCCATTTCCCATTCAGTATTCAACAAGCTCTTAGCTCTGGGATTCCATGAGACAAACCGTTTCTACATGAGGAAATGCATTAGGTCTTTCAGTGGAAGGCGCTTACTTCTTGTATCTGACAGGCTGTTATCAAACTCATTCTGTACTTCTCAGACCACACAGGCTACATGAGGAAAAGAAATGTTAAAATGCAGAGCTGTGAGAAGTTGCCTTCGGGTTAAGCATTTGTCCTGAGTAACCTAAGATAGACAGACACCCTCAGAAATAATTAAGAGCTGAGCTCTGTTTATACAAATGCCAGCAAGGATATCGGGCCCTGTACCTGAAAATTTTTAGTTCTCAGGTCCGGTTCCTTGAACACTTTACACTTCACTTGGAAAGGACAGGAATAAGCCAGTTGGGTGACTGAAAAGAACAATTTAGTGGAAAGGGTTATGAAACCTTCCATGCACGGACCTAAAAGAAGAGAACAAGGAAGTCTTTAGAACTTAAACAGGAAAGGGTCTGATGAAATAACTCATTTATAAAGTCAAATAAGGAGGAAGGCAGTGGAAGCTCTGGAGGTGGGCCACTTTGCATTCAATTCCCAGCTTGCCTTTTCTCTTGTAGTATAACTGGTTGTTTTTTCTGGACTTTGCTTTCCTCTTCTGTAAAATGGGAACTATAATACCTAGCATATAGAAATGATGTATCAAATGCAATACTGAATGTGAAAACAGCTAGGATGCTGCTTCTGTTTGGAAACACTTAACAAGCAGCAGCAGCACTAATAATGGGGCATGGAACTTAGAACTGGAGGGTTGTGCCTTTTCCTGACAATCTGCATGGTCACAGGAAAGTCAGTGACTCCCTTGGATCCTGGATTAGAAATCCTCATGGACACTTCCTGATTGCAGTCTAGTGATGGATGTTTTCCTGCACCTCATCCCAGTGCTCTGAGCATCATGCTAACTGGAGTAATAATAAGAAAAACTAATCACTGACAATACCAAGTGGTAGAGTATGCTTACTTTGTCTGTTTTGCCTCAATGCTTTAAGTCAACCCCTCTTGCCCAACTCCATGCATCAGTTAACCAGCAAAGGAGAGCTGCAAACATTCCATGCTCACCCACTTCCTTCCTGGCACAGGTGTAATTCCACCTTATCTGCCCTGTTCCAAACTCTTGGCCTTCAGACTCTACTCTTGGCTCTGTGCTGGCTCTTTGAAATTGTCCTGACTCCTCCTGCAGGTGGACCTCAGCTTTCCCCAACATCCTGACTTCCGGAAGCTGCTCCTGACTCCAGCCATTTGGCCAATTCCCTTGCTGGGGTGGTCTTGCTCCTCTTTTTCCTTTCTCCCCCCAAACGAGGTAGTCAGATAGGATGTTCTAACTGCTAAATCCCAGACAGCAAGTGTTAGAGGAGTCCAAAGGAAGAGGAGGTCCCTGAGAGCTGGGGAGGTCAGGGAAGCTTTAGTGGAAGAGTGAGATCTGATCCTTCAGGTGAGAGTGGAGGCAGGAGAGGGTGTTATGGTTTTATGATTCAGTGCAGGGGTTGGCAAATATGGCTCTAGGGTCTAATCTGGCCTGCCACCTATTTCTGTAAATAAAGTTTGGTTGGAACCCAGCCACAATCTTACATTTATTTATTGTCTTCTGGTTGCTTTTGTGCCACAATGGCAGAGCAGTTACAATAAAACTGTGTGGCCTGTAAAGTCTAAAATATTTACTCGCTGGCCCTTTACAGAGAAAAAATTGTTGGCACCTGGTTTAGTGCGTCAAGCTTTCCAAACAAAGAGTGACCTGAGGAACTCCTTCCTGTGGGGTTGCTTCACCAAGGCATAATCGTCCTATCTGTTTGGGAAGCAGGTAAACTTTATCCACCATCTGGCTGTTCACTGTGTACTTTAGTGTATGAAAGGCTAAACCTTTCATAGGAGAAATCCTGCATAGAAGAAGCCCATTTGTTGTTTAACCCTGTATTTTCTAAACTTCTTAGATATACCAAAACTTCTTTTCCTCAGAACACTTCTTAACATCCTGAGAATTTAGCATTCTGTAGAAGCCCTCGTAAACCCTGAGTAGTGGAACAAATATATACAGCCTGGGTTCTCAGCCCATCCCAACCTCTACTTATCCAAGTAGCCTTGGCTGACTTCCTTATCCCTTGGGGTGTATTTTCTCATTGGTTGAATGGGGTGGTGATGTCATCTTATCTCTCTTACAGGCTATTGGGCAAGTCGCTGAGATAGGTAAATAAAAATTGTTTAGCGATATGATGGAACCCAGAGTCATTAATTTTTGACAATGAGCTATGTGTCAATACATTACCTAGATGGGGCAGTGGAATTGATGCCATTACTAACTGGGTTGAAGGACTTTAAACAAGTTGTTTCTCCTCAGATGGGCCTCAGTCACCTCACCTCCAGACTGAGGGCTTTAAACTAGCTAATCTCTAAGGATCAATGCTATGATTTTATTCAGTTAGATGAGTGCAACTTCCCTACTTCTCATCTGTAAAGAGATCCAAGCACATCTCTCTCATAAAGCACAAAAACTTTATCTCCTTGATTTTTCTGGATTCAGCACAGACATTTGCTAGCACATTTGACAAAATAAAAGAGCAGATGTGATTCTTGAAATGACAATGTGGCCAAGGATGAAGGGAAAGTCCTCCAAAGGGCATGAGATATAAAGTGATCATAAAATGGAATGCATATAAAACTCCTCTTGGCCATTCCCTCTTTTGCTACCCTTCTCACCCCAACATTTTCCTGAGAATTTAGCATTTTCCAGCTTCATAAATAGTACTTACTATCAAGGAGCTTTAAGCAATTGAACAAGAGGTCCTTTATGAAGAAGGTGAGAATCTACTGAAAAATTCCCTACTACTCCATGAATTTAGGAAAATCCCAGAAAATCTAGACTGGGTCACAAGGTCTCTGCTAGTGGGATTGACTCAAGAATGCAGCTCCCTTGAAAAGACCCAGGTTCCCCCACAGTTATTACCAAGGATCTTGGGCAACAAGTGGCCTTTTAACTGCCAGCACCAAAAAGCACAATGACTGTGGGGCCAAGAGAAGGGGGATGACCTGAGGAAGGGTTGTTCTTCTTTTGGTCACTATAGAGAAATTGCCTGCCTAGGGACTCATCCTAGGGGACTCCCAGATGAAAAGGCAGAAGCCCAGGAGATTCAGAGTATCAGTGTGGGCAATGTCTCCAGGGGTCACAAAGCCTGTCCCCTCCCAGCCAGACAATCAACCACAAATATTTATTGGGGGGTCCTATTAAATTGGAAATATTCTCAGAACACAATGAGATGGATTAAGTACAATTACCACCCTCAAGGAGCTTAAAAATCTTCTCAAGGTGGCAAAGACTCATTTACATGAAACAAGCAGTGAGCCATACAGGATGAATATAACTAAAATGTGGGAAGGAGGCTGAGTACTGACAGAATTCAGAAAATGAGGGCCCAGCAAAGGCTGGGACTAATGGTTAAGACCGTAATTCTCCACAATGATCTGCTACCTCTTATATTTTCAAACCTCCAGAAATGGAAATGCCACACTTTTCCTAGATGACTTTTTTCAGTGTTCAGTGAATCTGTTCTTGAAGGCTTCTTTGAGCTGTATCCAAGGCTGTGACTTATGCTGGACCTTCTTAGGCCCCAAAATGATTCATTAATACACCCCTTGTCCCCTCCCCACCCCCACCAGCTCGGATAGGGTACCAATTCCATCTGCTTCCTTCCCTTCATACAGGTGGAGGAGAGATGCTAAGAAGAGGGTGGGGGTCATGGAGATGTCCAGTTCTGGTTCTGCCTTTCATGGTGACTGAGCAGCTTATCCTTCTATTCCTTGGGGTCCTGGGTCCCTCACTGGGACAGGCAGGCTGGCCTGGGTAGGAGCAGAGTCATCCGGGAGCATCTTTTCCATGCGGGGCAGCTGGTCTGGTTGGAGGCTCAGCTCCAGGAAACGTGTCATCGAGATCAAGATGACCCCTGGTTCTCTCTCTGCCTCTTGAGCTGCGCAGACATAGAGAAGCTTGTAAGGGTACTAGGCATAGAGACTGCTGAATTTGATTTCCTGGGAACCATCCCCACCCATCTCACATGCCTTCAAGAACTTCCCAACACAGAAGATCAAAGCGGAGCCCTCAACTCAACAGGGACTGGGCCAGCTCTTCGGGGCCCTAGGTCCAAGAACTTTAGCCTCCTCTGCTTGTTCTCAGAAGCTCTCACACCTTCCTCACCAGGTCTAGACACACCGGAGCCCTGATCTGAGGGATATTTACATGTGCACACCTTGCTATAAGCTGATTCCAGCTAGGCCACGCAGACATGTGCAGAGGCAGAGAGTGGCCCCACCTCTGGGCCCTGTACTCCTGGTGAGCCTTGTTTGGGTTGCTTATGGGGCCCATAGCATTAGCATATGTCCTGCCATCCTCGAAAAGCTTCTTCTTAAGATCTGGGATACCACGGAAAATACAGAAAGAGGTGATTTCCCCCATTTTGTTGATAAGGATTAGACCATGAGAGGTGAAATGGCTTGGCCTAGAATCTAGCTTTTCTATATCCCAAACTCCTGGCTTTGACTCTGACTCCACCCACCATTCCCTCTCCTCCCCCAGTCTTGGGGCTGCTTAAACTCAACTCACAGCTTTTCTTTCTCCGGATCTTCCTTTGCATTAGAACAAGAGCCACGAGTGCAAATGGCACCAGCACTGCAGAGACTGGTGTCAGGATCCCAGCCAGGCTTTTCTCTTCTGGGGAAGAACTGGAGTGGGAGGGATGGGAAGAACACAGAGAGGGAGGGTGAAACTACGTGGGAGATTAAAGACTATTTGGCCCAAACCTCTCATTTTACAGGGGGTGAAACGCAGGCAAGAGAAGTTCCAGTCGATCCTCATTATTCATGAATTCCGTATTTGTGAATTTGCGTCCTTGCAAAAATGTATTCATAACTCTAAAGTCAAGACTTGTTGCGCTTTCACAGTCATTCGTGAATGTGCATAGCATGGCCAAAAATTTGAGGTGCTTAACATGAACATTCCTCGCTGAGGTTGAATAAGAGGACACTCTGCCTTCTTGTTTCAGCTCTCATAATGTTAACAAGTAACTTTTTTGCAGTGTATTTAGTACCACATTTTTTTTTTTGCAGTTTTGTACCTTTTATTGATGATTTTGCCATTTAAATGATTTTGAGTCTGATTTCAGCATAGTGCTGAAGTGCACAGTCTTGTGTTCCTAAGTGCAAGAAAGCTGTAGTGTGCCTTATGGAGAAAGAGTATGCTAGCTAAGCTTCCTTCAGGCGTGAGTTATAGTGCTGTTGGCCGTGCGTTCAATGTTAATGAACCAACAATGTATACTAAATAAGGTGTCTTTCAGCAGAAACACACATAAAACAAGTCTGGGTACTGATCATGGATGGAAATGTGAACAGAGGCTCTCAGGAGCCTAACTCTGTACCTGAGCAAAGGTTCAGAGGTCATCAGTTCAGTCCTGCAGGTGACTTTATAGAGCGTAACTACCACAAATAATGAGAATCAACTGGAGCTATCCTTGCTCCCGTGGCTGGCTGGTAGCAGAGCTGAGCCTAGAACTCCTGTCTCCCTGTCTCTAGGTTCCTAAGTGCTGGATCTTTTTCCCTACTCCACCCACGTGTGTAGGGAGCCCACTATATGCCATAGCAAGAAAGAGGACCAAATACAAGCCAGGAAATTCAACTGTGGAATGTGCCTCTGCCACAGTCTTTCCTTATGACTTCAGCAAGTCACTTGTCCTTTCTGGAGACTCTGTTCCTCATATTTTAAAAACAAATCTTGAAGGTTCCAGCCTAAATATTGTCAGTCTATCATTTAGATTTTGCTTGAAAGCCACATGGAAATACTCAGGTAGCATTCTCACAACAAGGACTGTGGAAAGAGGGAAGGTATCTGATTTGTCTATCCTTTTTCCTTTACTATCTTGGGAGTACAGAAGGAGAGAAGTGAGCAGAGGGAAAGGGCACAGAGGTCAGCTCATTGAGCTCATGCCAGGGAATGAGACAGTTGTGGGCCCCAACCGAGGGGAGAGGGCCTGGGTGCTTACCTCTCCATGGAGGAGCCCTTGCCAAGGGGCTTTTGGGCCCCTGCTGCCAGGGCCCGACTTGGAGTTGCTTGGGGGCCATTGTCTCCAGCAGTGGCTGTCTGGCTTCTTTCTTTGCTTCTCTTTGCAGATGCTGTCTCTGTGTTGGTGGTTTCCAAAGTCCACATGCCTGGAGCTGGGGTTGTTTCCATGGAGCCCAATGCTGGTTGCGTAGAAACTGGTGTTGCCTCTTGGAGGCAACATTTTTCTGAGATGAGGGTAGGTGGCCTGATGGTTTCTATAATCTTTGAGGCTCCATCTAGGTCTATTCTGACCCTCTTTGTTTCTTCTCTTTGCCTGTCAGCCTCAGTAGTTGCTGTCTCCCTCCCTCCCTCCCACTCCCTAGTCCTATTTGCTACTGAATTTTTGGTGCCCCACACCCAAACACCTTCCGTTTTATTGGACATATTTCTACTCTTCAAAGTCTGATGTTCTTGGATGGACACTGTTGCTCCAATGGAACCTTCCACCCTGCTGCCTGACCCTGGAACTATTGCCCCCGTTGTTTCTGAGGTTTTTACTCCTGTAGTTGGAGCTGTCATTTGGCTGGTTCCTGGAGTCAGAGCAACTCTGTTCCAACCTGTCCCTTGTCCTTCTGTAGTTTGGGTGGCTCCTGGGATCCAACTGTTGGCCACTGGAGATGCTGTTCCAGAGGATCTCGTGGCGAGCTCATTGGCAGGGAGAGTGCCTTTAGGGATGGTGCTGGAAGCACCTGTGTGAACAGGGAACGAGACCACATGGGAAGCCAGCCAGGCTACCTTCTGGGTTTAGTAAAGGATGTTATGCTGGGTAAAATACAAAATTTTAGAAACTAGTATAATTGAGAAATTGGGATTTAAGAAATGATTTTGATTACTGAATTTCTACAGATGCTCCTTTTTACTTTCTGGTGTATTAGAGTAGGCAAAGGGAAATACATGAAATCTTTGAACTGTAATCCAGCTGCCTTGATCTCCGGTAATGACTGAATAGCCTTTATAATATGCGCCCCTGTGATTGTAAAAACCTTGTGACTAACCTTCACTTGTACCCATTTATCTAGTTTTTTTACTTTAGAGGCTTGTGACCACTAAAGAGAGCTTCTAATGTTTGTTAATGAAGGGTCCTGGGTCGGTCCAGAACTAACCCACCCCAAGTCCGAAGTTATCTTGATAACCAAAACTGGATCTAACCGAAATGGGCCCATCTGACATGTGCAGTAGCTTAGACTTTAACCTGTAAGTTACCTATACCTAATTATAATACTAAAAATCACATGCATCATCATATTAAGGCCACCATTTTCTTACATACATTCTGTGACTAGGCGTGTAATCAATCTGCGCATGCTCGATAATTAAATCACCTCTAATTACATCATCTGGGGCCATAATGCTCATTATCCTAAACCTGTCCATCTCTTGATGCTATAAAACTATCAGAATTACTGCAGCTTGGGGAGTCAGATTTTTGAGCCAATAGGCTATCTGATCTCTTGCTATGCACTCCTAGTAATAAACATTTTCTCTCTTTGAAATCCCCATGTCTCAGGAATTGGTCATTTGAGCGCATTGGGCAAAAGAATCCACCACCTTTGTCCAGTAACATTAGATGCATTCTGTAATGTATTATGAATAACGACATTTTATGTTCCTATCTTCTTCTCCCATGCCCACCACCTACTCTCCACCCAGCTGTCCTGGATCCCAGAGGCCTATAACCCTGTCTAGTTCCAGTAGAGCAGCCAATCTCAGCAGACGGTTAGATGGTAGCAGCTAATAAAACAAATCCCCTCTCAGGTGGGCGTGCCTGGTCACTTCTTATTCTTTTATAGAGTGGCCTTTCGTAGCTTGGGTTCCTTTCTCTCATACTCTGGGTGCCTGACTCTGGATCAACTCTCTGGAATCTGGCACAGAGGAGATGGGCCTGGTAGCTGTCTGATGCCCACTAAGGGGCCCACCCAGTTTTCATCTTAGGGAGAGCCCAATTCTTCTGTCCCTGTAGCTGTCCTGCCTGTCTTACCTGTTCTGCAGTACTCTTTACTCTGCCTGCTTGAATGCTGAGACATCATGATGATAAAGGACCACATTACCCAATTCTTTACCTTCCTGGAACTAGAGAGAACTGGGTAGGATAGCACAGCACATTCAGCTGAGAAAATTTCCCTAATATCTGTCTGACATTCCTCCTGAAGTGAAAGCCTACTTAAAGTCCTTGTCACAGCCGCAGCTGTTAATCATCCATCCTCCAGAGTTTAAATCCCCTTGAGTCTCTGAATGGCCCCTTGCACCTTCTCCTTTCTAGCATGTGTTTCACCAGACTTGCCCCATCAGCCATCAGCTCATACCTCCAGAGATAGTCATATTCATGCTGAAGAAAAACATGTCATTGCTGCTCCCGATGCCACAGCGGTAGTACCCCACATCACCCGGCAACAGCCGGAACAACCTCACCACAAACATGCCATTCCGTGGAAAGTCTTCTAGAGTTACACGGCCACGGTAGCGAAGGTTGGTGTAGTGGCTGGAGGACACAATGGTGTGGCAGATCCACCTCGGGGGGCTCACACGGCACCAGTACTTCCTCTGGTGCTTGTTGATGGCTGTGGGTTGGTAATGGCACTTGATGGTGACATCTCCCCCTGGCTCCCCTGACACCAGCCTTGGGCCCTTCAAAGCATTTGCAGCTGCAGGCAGAGAAGAAAGTCAAGGAGAGTGAATGTGGAGTACAGTCACTGCTTGTGGAATTACAAACTCCAAACTCCACCGGAATCAGGGGACAAGTCAGAAAATGTCACTGTGGAGGTGAAGGTGAAGCTAAGAAGAATCATAGTCATTGTGGCAGGAGTAGCCCCCAAGATGTGGAATGGAGCTGTGTCTAAAGCTCCATCTGAATAATTTTATTCACTATTTAGCTAATATTTACATGCCAGGTGCTCTCACAAAACATGGTGAACCCATGTCTGCCCTGTTCATTTACTGTGCATCAATGCCAGATATTTAAGAAGCTGCCACATAAGTAGCTATAAAAGGGCTAGGTTAAGTTCTGATGGAAGAGCCATGGTTTTCACGGAATGTAAACAAGAGATGCTAAATAGCAAAAGCAGGTCTGCGCACTTCTCCTCTGAGAAGGCACATGTGCCCTGAAACGTAAGAGTCCTGGGCTGCTGGGTGGGTATATCCCTGGATGAGTGGTTGCAAAATTTTTCATACTGGCCACTTTTCTATTAGAAACAGAAAAATCAATTGTAAAAACACCTGTGAGAAGTATTATGAATATGTCTGCTTTGGCAGTTGGGACAAATATGATTCATAGTTGAACCAGAATATATGACTTATTTATTGATGAGTTAAATTCAATAGGGTGTCTCTCCATACTTGCTCTGTAGACTTCTCTGCAGCTTGATGAAATCTTGCTAAGAGGTCCAGTCTAGTTTAAAATGATATATTCAGGCCAGTTCAATGACATATTACCACTCCAATCTCTAATCCAATTGAAGCCTTTTTCTCTCTTACAGCTAGGACCTCCTTTGTGGAGAAGGGGGACATGTTGGGGTCTCTTTCTTTGCCCTTCCCCTTTCTCTACTCAAAGCTATGTTTCAGGCCCTTTCATTGCTGAGCACGGAGGGGAAAGAGGAGAAATAAATGTTCCAGTTGTAATCTGTTGGTGGTAGCTTCCAGGCATGGAAGATGATCAAAGCTACCTCTTTCTAACCTTTTTTAAAAAATTGAAATCAAATTCACATAACCAAAAAACCAATAATTTTGAAGTGAACAATTCAGTAGCATTTGGTGCATTCACAATGTTGTGCAATGATCACTTATGTGTAGTTCTAAAACGTTCTGTCATTCCAAAATAAAGCCCTGTATCCATTAAGCAGTTACTGCCCCTTGCCTTCTCCCTCCTTTTGGATTTACCTATTCTGGAAATTTCACATAAATGGAATTATACAATATGCGGCCTTTTGTGTCTGGCTTCTTTCACATAGCATAACGTTTTTGAGGTTTGTCCATGTTGTAGCATGTACTGGAACGTCATTCCTTTCATGGTCTCATTTTCTTGAGGCATTTTTCTAGCTCCTCTCAGATACTGTTTGGAGGCCTCTGCCTGCTAAGCTGTCCTGATGGTCTTTTAGGATTCTCCCACTGTCACTAGTCTTATGTGGCCCACCCTTCTTTTTGTGGGTACAGTCCCCTCCGGGTGGTCCTCTTGTGGAGGTCCCAGGGCAGTTCTTTCTGTCAGCCCCACATTTGGTTCCAGGAAGCACACATTTGTCTCACTAGGAGAAGAAACCAAAGCATATGGCAGGCACATTGAGTGGTTTCCTAGAAGTTTCTCCTCTTACTTGGCTTGACCTCTTCCTTCTCCCTTGGCGGGCAGAAGGGAGCACAACAGGCTGATCCCTCTCTCCAAAATAGCTCTCACAGGGAGCCTCTTCTGCTCCTCAATTATTCGTCACCCTCTTCCAGGTGCCTATTCAGTGGGCTCTCGCTGGAACAACCAGCATCTCAATCTCTTCCCTTGGTCCTGCTTAGGAGGCTCAACATCCTTCCTTAGTGTGTGGGCACCTGGCACCTATGAACTTGTTCTCTGTCTTTGGGTCTTTAAAGCCAAGAAAGAAAAAAATATTCAGTTTAATATCCTGTTGCCAGATACATAATGGGGGTGGGGGTGGGCGTGGGGGGGGCAGTGCAAAATGAAAATGTAGGAGCCTTGTTCAAAAATTATTAAAAGTGTCAGTGGCTGAGAGATTTCAGAGTCGAGAGGTTATCCTCGAGGTTATTCTTACACGTTACGTAGATTTCCCCTTTTTAGTCCCCTTTAGAGAGGCTGGAGGGAACTGCCTGAAACTGTAGAGCTGTGTTCCAGTAGCCATGTTTCTTGAAGATGATTGTATAATGATATAGTTTTTGCAATGTGACTGTGTGATTGTGAAAACCTTGTGTCTGATGCTCCTTTTATCTACGGTATGGACAGATGAGCAAAAAATATGGATAATAAATAAATAAATAATAAGGAGAACAAATGTTAAAATAAATTGAATAGATTGAAAAACAAGTGATCAATGGAAGGGAGTGGTAAGGGGTATAGAAAAAATAGGGGGAACAAAGGTTAAAATATATTGGGTAGATGGAAATACTAGTGGTCAATGGGAGGGAGGGGTAAGGGGTAGGGCATGCATGAGTTTTTTCTTTTTTCTTTTTATTTCTTTTTCTGGAGTGATACAAATGTTCTAAGAAATGATCATGGTGATGAATATACAACTATATGTTGATATCGTGAGTCATTGATTATATACCAAGAATGGAATGTTCATATGTTAAGAATGCTCATGCTTGTATGTTGTTATGTTTTGTCAATAAAAATTAAAAAATAAATTAAAAATTATTCATAATTTCTGACGGTGATGGCAGAGCATCAAACCAAGGCCAGGTGCCCGGCCCATGAAGCTGGCGCTGCCTTTGCACACGTCTTAAAGTCTAATTATAGGAAAATGAGAAGCCATAGAAGAGGAGGTAAAGAGAGAAGATTACCACATCCCCCCTTCCTGGACTGCAGGTCCTAGGAGTTGAGGGAGGGTGTATCTTTGTGTGAAGATTGAAGTGCTGACTAAAATATTTAACTGAACACTTTGAAGTCTCAAGTTTAGAATGTTTGAGACTTAGAGTAACTCTTAGGGTTACCTGTAGGTAACAATAGGGCTACCTATGACTTGTAATGTAAGTTAGCAGAAAAATCAGGGGCCTGCCTGCCTTTTGGAAACTTCATTGGAAATAAAGGAGATTGTGATGATATCACACAGAAAGTACTTGTTCAAATATTGTGACTTTTGAGTTATAAAGCTTATTTATAAACTAGACATAGTCAATCCTTTTTTGGTATTTTTGTAGAACTTCCATGTACTTAAGTCATGCAACAACAACTTAGTAAAGCATCTACTTGTTCACTATATCCTTCTATGGCTCCCCATCACCACAGGAATAAAATCACTGCCACAGCATAGAGATGGGGCCATTTGTGATCTGAGTCTCATCTATACTTGGCCAGCCTCACCATGCCAGAGTACAAGGATGTTTCAAGCACTGATTCTGTCTTCCATTTCTCTGGTCTCAGTGCCTGGCACATAGTAGGCCCTCAATAAGTGTGTATTCAATAAATAACTGAATAATATACTTATTTAATAAGTATAAATACATATTGTCATATTAATAAATATTCATCAGTATATGTAATTTTTGTTTATCCATGTTATTCCTTTGTAGAGTCTGAACTCTTTAAGAGTAGGAAAGGGTCTTCATTATGCTCCTAAAGCTGGTCTGAGGGTTTTGCACTGAAATGTTTGTTGAATGAATAGTAATGAAGTGCTGAGATTTCTGCCTTTTGCCTGCCCTGGAACCCTTATTTTGAAAATGCAGCCAATTTTCAGTCCTCAACTTAAATGGAAGGGAAGAGAGACATGGGAGACATCAAAGCAGTGTAGATTCTAGAAACCATCAAGGCAGGCACATGCCCACTCATGTGAGCTCTCACCTCTCTCACACCCTCGGACTCAGATCTGACCACCCCCTGGGTCTGCGGCACGGCATTGGATCCCAGGGGAGACCGCCGTGGATATGTCCAAACCGGTGAGGGGATGTGTTTGGGACTCACCTTGCAGCAGGCACAGTGTGAGCAGGAGGGGCACTTTCCATCCTACCCTCTGGTTGGTTACCTGCAAAACCCATGATAGATGGTAGATGAGAAGAGGACTAAGTGGATGCAAATGGGAAACTGGGATGAGCAGCAGTGGGAACTGGGGTGAGTACCATTCTGCTTTGAGATCACAGTTTGCTCATATGTGTAGCCCAGGGGCAGGACTGGGTGAATCTAGGAGGCAGGCAAGAGCTGGGGATGAGGGAAGGGTGACTCCACCCTCACATCCTGAACATGCAGAGCTGGCCTTGGTTACCATCACCAAGGCTGACATCTCCCCACTGTTGAGGCCCCTGTGTTTAGAAGCAATGAATCTCCCTCTGCAGGGTTCCAGCCCCAGCTCCCACTTGCCAGTGTGGAGCACTGAATCTGCAGGGACAGCATTCTGGGGTGGAAAGACCACATGCCTTGATGTTCAGACCTGAGTTGAAATGCAACTCAGGAACCTTGTAAAAGTTACCTCATCCTTGGAGGTTAGGTTCCTCATCCCTCCCATGGGGGATGAGAGAACCTGTATGGGGTTGTTGTACAATTTAAATGAGAAAACTGTTAAAAGCCCCCAAGAGTGTGCCTCATGTAGAGCAGCTCCCTCCCCCTCTCTCCTCACCTCTTCCTCTTTGCAGAAGGGGAATTGATTCTTTGGAAGGAAACTTTCTGTTTCACTGTAACTGTTCCCAGGCAGTATGAGGGAGTTAGAAAAGAGCACTCAGACCAAGTAGTTGTCTGTACTACAGTCGGCCCAGGTCCTATTCTGTTTCTCCTTTACCACTTCTGGAAAGCCCTCCCTGTCCTCAGTTCACACTGGTCTTGCCCCTGCTTTGGTCTCTCTTGCTGGCCTGGGAACATCTCAAGGGCAGGACTTTTTCTCATTCATCTCTGTACGCCCAGGTTCTGGCACATTGTGGGTGCACAAAGCAGAGGTACCATGAACAAGAACCCACCTCTCTTTTAATGGCTCCCATGGTGATCACTACTCAATGGCTCTTTTATTGCTTGCTGATTAAAAATGCAGAGATGGACCATTAGAGTTCTCTGTATCATCAGTAGGGTACTCTTCGATGGATTAAAATCTGTTCTTTAATCTATGTACTACCTGCAGTTCTTAGGGTCTGTAGATTAAAAAAATTTTAAAAGGCAAATTGAAATGAACTATCACTTTCCTACTCTGACATATACTTCATCAGTGTTAAAATCAGTCACTGTTCATCAGTAGCAGGAGCCCATTTCAAAGGGAAAAGGATAAAACAAACAAGAAGGCAGAGGAAGTAGGACAGGTGTAGGGGAAGGAAGGGTGGGAGGTGAACAAAATGAGAAGGGAAGGAAAGACAAAGGAGAGAATGAGAGAAAACTGAAGAGTCCCAGGGTCAGCCCTCCTTTGCAAGTTGTCCACCTCAGTTTGGCTCTATGCATGCAACTCTGCTAAGGCCTTTGATTGCTCTATCACCCCAAGGGTGGTCAGATTTGGGAAAGTCTACAGCTCCTTACACCTCTTTTGTGCCTTTTTCTTAGACTGTACCACCACAGCCACAGAGCCTGCCCTGCCTCACAATCTCTGGCTTCCTGCCCTTACCTGAAGGATCTCCCAGGTGTGACTTCCCCTAATCTACTTTTTTTTTTTTTGCATGGGCAGGCACTGGGAATCGAACCCGAGTCTCCAGCATGGCAGGCGAGAACTCTACCTGCTGAGCCATCATGGCCCATCCCTTAATCTACTTTTGATTGATATTTGCCAAGTTCAGTTAACACCAGGGCTGGCATCCAGGTCCTCTCCAGGCTATTTTTCCCTAAAGCACTAAGTGCTGACACAGGACATATTGGGGCCAAAGTATCTGCACCACACCACACTGTTCCCGTGAAGCTCAGCACGCTGCAGTCTTGGCTTCAGGAGCAAAGGCGCCTCCGCAGGGCAATGAGGAAACACAGTGGGAGATAGTCTTGAGTTATCAGACTTGATTGGAGGTTGGAAGGATAGCGTTCAACGGAATGTCTTCAAGTCACTTTCCCTGCTGGTGACCTTCAGAAAACCTTTCTCCAGGAGAAAGGGATCCTAAATCAGTAGCCTGGGGTCACAGGCATCATCAGTAGGATGAGGGGCATGTTGGGGGGCTTTCTTGCCCCTCTGGTCCTGCTGGACAGTGCACCTGGCTGGTGTGGGACTCTCTAAATCCCTGCAGCCCCTCTAAGCCCCACACCCTTCCCTTCTCCCTGGGCAGAAGACAAGAAGGCAAGGGACTAACGTGTTGTTGAGGGAAGACCACAGAACCAGGACTTGGAGGGCTCCCCTTTGCCAGCTAATAATGGAATGACCTTTAGCAATGCTCCTTTCCTCTCTACTATAAAAGGAGAGTTTTCACTGTATGATCTCCAAGTTCCCTTCTCTTTCTAATGTTTGTTGGTTCTAAGTTACCCACAGACCTCTAAGGAAAAGTGCACTCCGGTGGGAGGGAGAATGGGGGTCAGTAGAAGAGTTAGGAGACAAGTGAGAGGGCCTGTGACCTGGACTCATCCTGGGAATGAGTCCAGCCAAGTTCTGGAAAAGGCCCCTGGGTGCACCTATGATAACTGTTGCTACAACTCACCACCCGTATTCAGAGACAAGACACCAACCTCTGGAGAGAAAGCCTCATCTCACCTTTTGTTTCCTGGTCTTAGTTGGTGCTTCTCCATCCATCTTACTCCAGAAATAAGATTCACTTGGACTTTTCTTTTTATGTCTTTGAGAGGCAGGTGTTTGGATGTCTTCTAATTACTCTTCTTTAAATCTTGAGATTGAAAAAGGAGTTTGGTGTGTAGTAAAGCAACTGGATTTAAGACTAGAAGATCTGAGTACAGGAGGAAGCTTGCCACTCACCTCCCTGCAACTTTCTCCAGGTCACTTCTCCCTGGGCCTTGGTTTTTATTGTAAGAGAGAGTCAATCCAGGTCCCTTGCTGTTCTTGAAGTCGTTTATTCTAGCAGAACTTTTCCAGGGGTGGTGAAAGTTGCATCAAGGAAAACACACTGGTCTCCACTCTCCCACTGCTCATTTCTCCTCCATTCCAGGGTCTGAGACTTTTCAGGCTAGCTGAGCCAGCCAATTCGGTCAGTTCCCAGACAAGTGATGCAATGACCTAGGCAGGAGAGAAGGAAAACTTCAAGATTCAGGAGAGGAATTCCCCCACCATCTGGCACTTTGGGCAGTTTGGGTCACTGACTCCAGTTTGGCTGCATGGACTGGTGCCGACTAATTTGTGTCTCAGACAAAGCACAAGAGAGTAAATGAGGTGATACACATGGAAAAAGAATGCTGACAAGTGTGGCTTATCCAGATGGATGGCACCCTTAAAAAATCCCAATATTTCCCTTTGGATAGTAATTTATGGGTAGGTTTTTCCTTATAAAAAGATGTGACCTTCCTATATTGTTTTTAAACTGACATTAAAATGACTGGCCCAGCCCAAGCACTCAACAACTAAGGCACTCAAGGGGATAAGGGGCTGCAGACCATAGTTTGGGACACTCACCAAGACCTTTGAAACACTATATGGCATCTTTGAAAGGGCACTTCTTACTTGAGAAAAAAAAATGAAATTGATATATTGTTGCACAGTTTGAATATAACTACAGATGACAGTATGTATTCTCCATGTTCCATCCTTTGAAGTCAAGTTGAGGGTCAGAATTGAGTCACTGAAAGCAGTAAGAAAGGAAGAGAAACGACTCCATGCGATGCCTGGAGTGCAACTGGGACAGTTCAGTCTCATAAGTTTGTGTTCCAGAGAGTCTGGAACACTGCTCTGTGCGCTACTGTCACAGGACTTGGCCAGGAGCTCCAGATCTTTGCAGTCACCCACGACCTCCCATAGAAGTTAGAATGTATCAACAATGTGAACGATTCCCCCTTAGATTTGGTACCCTTGAGCAGTGTACAACTTGGAGAACCGTGCATGGTAGCCCTACCTTCAGAGGCTCATCCCCCAAATTAAATGCTCCTTATGCAGGTGGTGGAGAGGTGATTAATACTCAACTCAGTTAGAGTCTTCCTTCTTAACTCCTCAGGGGAAGCTGATCATATCGACTCTGAAATCAGACACTCCAAGTTAATATCCCAGCTCTACTTTTAACTGGGAAGGTGACACAGGCCTTCTTTAAACCTTATTTTTTAATCAGTAAAACAGGAAATAATAGGACCTACCTCATAAAGTCATTATGTGGATTAAGTGAGATAAACCATGTAACTCAAAGTGCCTAGCATGCAGCAAATTCTCAGAAAACTTTAACTGCTAATACTATCAGTTTAGTTTGCAAGGGGAAGCAGGCATCATAATGATCAGACCCTCAAAGAATTCCCATTTGAGGGTTTTCATCTATTCAGTCTTCTCTCCCTCCCTCTCCACCCCCTCCCCTTTCTTTCTGACTTTTTGGCATTACAAAGATTGAAAAAGAAATTGATGTTTCTAAGGACACTTCTGGATTAATTTTATATCTAAACAAATATTTTTCAAATTTTCAGCATTATATTTATAAATGAGGTAGTAATTTTGCGTCCTTAAGAGTATCTTTTCCGATTTTATCTACTTTCAGCACTTTAAAGACTTTTTGATTATGAGAGACATAAATTATAGTAAAAATATAATTCATTGCAATGCACTGGGCCAGTTTTTGGAGCACACTGACCTATAGGTACAAAAGTCCCCTCTCTGAAGCTTTGTGGGGAGAAAGCTTCGAACAGCTATTTCTCTTAGGGGCCTAACTGAATTCTCTTGCCCAACACAAAGCCACAGCAGGCTTCTCTACATGAATTTATGATACTGTGACCTTCTGATCTTCAGGCCTCAGACTCCCAATCAGCTAAATAACACCTTTACCAAATAGTAGGTACCAAATATCTGTTCCCTTTCTCCCCCACTCAGGGAACTTTAGAAAGCTAATCGATATAAGGAAAGCCATTTGTGCAATAAAGCAATCTTCATTGATCTCCTCCCCCTCCAAAATGCGTTTCCTCATAAACAATTAAGAGCAATGTACAGAGATATGTTATGGACTCAATACTATGTGGCTCACCCAATCTGTTCCCTTCCTTGGTAGTCGAGTCTTACATTCCTCCTTACACATTATTACAAAGTTTTTTGTTCAATGGACTCGCATATTTAGTTTTTTTCCATCCTTGTTTTCTTCTGGAAAGGTCATTTTTATCCTCACTCAGGTCAGATTACTGAGTACTGAGGACAACATTGTTTAAGGACACCTGGATTACTACAAGTCCTTGATTACCTCCTTAGAAACTCATAGAGAAAGGTGAACTATGAGACTTGTTCCTCCTCCAAATGATAACAATTGAAAGTGTTTGTACAGCACAACTAATCATTTAACAGTGGCATTTTGCAGGCTTTTACCACTTCAACCACTGTTCGGCTGATAACAAAGCTTGTGATCTGGTAACATTAAACCCCCAAATACAGGAGGCGCTCCGAAGGCAAGGCTGAGATGGTTTAAGTTCATCTACAGACTGCTGGTGGAAGCACAGAGTGAAAACTTCCAGGAGATCATGTAATAGAGAGGGGTAGAGAAGCTTAAAAGACTTTGGCTGTAGATCACATCAAGTTGTTGGTATAGATAGCTGCTGGAAAACAAGAATAGTCGCTCTTAGCATAATCTTTCTGGAGTAACTTCAGTCTGGGGATTGAAATAGATATATATTGCTTACTGGGAAGTGGTATATATTAATTATTTAATTAAGACACTGTTTGGAATAGACATGATGCTGTAAAAAAAATGAGTCTCTGGCCCTTCTAAGATGGAAGGGGCTCAAAATAATTGTCACAAAGTGGTGGTTGGTTTCCTTGATGAATGGTGCTCTATGGGGGGCACAGTGTTGATTTCTGTTGCCAGCAGACTGGACATTCTTTAGCTAATTTAGCCTTGGTTAGCGGGCTCCTATGAGGTGGGGCCCATGCTCATGTGTCCCTTGTGCCAGCACTGGAATGCTCAATGACTGAAGTTGGCTGATGTCTACTGGCCAAGTCATTCTGTCTACTAGGCAGTTTAGTGCTTCCTCTCTGATGGATACGCTGGTGGGCATTCACATATATTGAAAAATCTTCACACTGCATGCCCACTCCCAAATGTCTATAGACATGTCTTTGCCCCAGTCTTGTCCTCAATCTTTTACTCTTTTTCCATCCAGCCCTCTGAATATATTATAACCTCAGGTAATTTATCCTTTGACACAAAGTGGATGAGCAAATGCACTGCCCAAGAATCTGTCCATTGGGAGGACTTTCACTTGCCACTGTGTTTGTAGGCTTCACCCTAATGAGGCTATAACACAGCTATAGCCCACTTTCATCTTGGACCCATATATGAAACCAACTCATCTCCAAACCAAGCTTGGGTTTTTCCCTGCTCTGTCATTTGTTCATAAGGTATACCCCTAAATGGCCCCATATGAGCATGAGGGAGGCACACTGTACCAGTGATCCGAGGATCTGGGTTACACGTAGCTTGCTTATGCCCTGAGGTCCTACTTGTACTTAGTCCCAGATGTACAACTTCCAACTTATGATGATGGCTGCTGGGCCTGCCTGACCTTATGACTTGGTAGTTTTGATAATCATGATGGGCAGTTCCAGATACATACTTATTTGTGTCCTGTCACTGCCAGGGTCTAGCATCACTCCCCCCCTTTTTTCCCCAAAGGCATGTGATCCTCCAGTGCAGGCAGCATAATTTGTGAAAGAACCACAGAGACCTATGTAGCCTAAGTTGTAATTCTCCTATTGGAGTTTACCAAAAACTCCACAAAGCATCTTTTCCCAATATCAATATCTCTTATACCAAGGGGCAAGGCTGCTTACATCTCAGCCTGGACCTGCCACACAGTCCTCTCCTCCTCTGGGACCCACTAAAAGCTGACCGTCTTGCGCGTTATTTAGTGGGCTGGAGCAGTATTTCCAGGTGTGGAAATATGCTGCCTCCAGAACCCAAAGAGACCTTTCAGATATTGCATTTTCTTCATTATGGTGGGAGGCACAAGATAAAATGTTTTGCCTTTAATTAGGATAGGATGTCCTGGAAGGCTCTTGATCACTGGATTTCTAAAAATAGTGCTGATACAGCAGGTCCCTGAATTTTTTACTTCCCATCCTTTGGGGCATATGTGTCTTCTAAGGCCCCCAACATGCAAACTACTTCTTATTTATGTAGCCTGATGAGCATAACACCATCCATGGTATTCAATGATCAATAGTAGATCAATGTGACATTCCTCAGGACCTCCAGATGGTCCAGGCTGGATTAGCTAAAGAATATCCACATGGTCTCTGATCCTCTTCTCTGATGGGAATAGCAAAGAATGAATTAACCAAATCAAGACTATATACCATGTACCTGAGATCATGTCAATCTGCTTTAGCAGATAAATAAACAGAGTAGCTAGAACAGGGCTACTATTTGGTAGAGTTCATGGTTGTTTACTAGCATCATCTGGATCCACCTGGTTTCTGCAGGTGCCAGACTACTGAATTAAATGGTGATAAAAGGGAGACTACCACTCTCGCATCCTTTAGTTCTTAAGAGTGCAATTAATATTCATAATCAGGAGATTTTGTTATTTATTTCCTGTCTTTGCTGGAGGTAGGGCAGTTCGAGAGACTTCTACTTGGCCTTCCCTAAAATATCTCTTATCCCACAGGCCAAGGAGCCAATGATTTGACGAACAATGATGTCAATCCCCATTATACATTCATGGTCTAGAGAAATTACCCTGAATATACCTGCAGACCCAGTGTGAGTTGGATCTTGTCCAGGACTTTATTTTTTTCCCTGGCTCCCACTCTAACAGGGTGATGATGCTTTGTTTCTCTGGTTGTCATGTCAACTAGGACCCTGCCGTTCAGCAGTCCTCAGAATATTTGGGTGTCCTCTTCCACCAGTGTAGTGATACCTGAATAAATCGCTGTGGGTTCCTGTGGGAGGGATTTGCAGATCATTAGCATGTATATTTACTGTGGTGTTGCACTGTTCTGTCTCTTGGGGACCATCTTCCTTTTCAGTAATGGGTTCTGTGTCTGAAACTTAACGCAGGTCCAGAAACTGGGCAAGGAATAGTGATTCTTCATCAGACTCCTTGTCATCCATCTTTGACTTCTAATGGTATAAGCCGAGAAATACCCATGTTGGTTGAGTTGAGTATCTGTTTTACTTCTAGGGTCACTGTGTTCTGTTAACCAACTCCATTAATCTCTGGAGGTCAGGCACTCTTGGCTGCTACTCCAGTTTTATTGCGCACCATGATAATTGCACACACCTGGCTTCTGTAGTTAAACGCCAACACCTGGCCTCTATTGGGGTGGGGTGGGGAGGAGGGGAAGTGGGCAGTGAGCCAGATTCTCTACCTACCATCAGTCCTGGCTTACAGAGGAAATTTTTTTAGTGATTGTGGTGTTCTCACTAGCTCATTTCTTTTGGAATTTGTGAATGGTATACTCGGCCTTCTAGAATCATTTAGTACAGAATCATTTAGCATGCTCACTTCTTTGACCTTTTAAATTTCTTCCTCCATTGTCTGCTGGGACAGCACTAGCATTCAACTTCACCTAACTTATGCCATTATTTTTTTCCCATTATTCCAAGATGAGGACGCATCATCTCCCGGCGTCCTTGGAGTCTCATCTCAGAGTATTACTTTATTTTTATTTAAAAAATATTTTCATTGAGATATTGAGAATATCCCATTCTGTATGTCTGCAGAACACCCCTAGATCAACAGAGATGCCTATGTCCTACCTTATATTCCAGCTTCCTGGATCCAGCACCTTCAGAATCCAATACGACAGGAACTCCTTTGGGTTTGCTAGTACTTGCTGGCTAGAACATGAAGCTTATTTGGGGTTTTCGTCCCTTTCTTCTATTATCAGTCTAGCTCATCCCTGGCTAGGTTATGTTGTGATCCAATCCTAGTTTTAGACCTAGTTACCAGGAGGGGAATTGGTGGGGAGAGGGCCCCATATTGTCTTCAAGCAAGTGGGGGCAGGAAGTGGTATCTGTTTATAGGAATAGGACAATTCTGCAGACCAAGAGGATTTAGAACATTCTGGGTATTCAAAATTTGGGGGGCATCTACCCAGGTATCCCCATCCAAAGTTCCCAGGTCCATCTCCCCACTTCCACCTCCTCCAGAATATCTCCATTTCTTTATGTTTATGAAATACAAAGGACAGCATCAACTTTCCTCGTACAGAATGAGTGTTTTGTGGCTTACCCTACTTGCCTGAAACCCTACAGGAGCCAAGAACAAGGGGAATCTCAAGGGCCATTTCCCTATCAGATACTGAAATAAGCAGATGTATTAAATCTCTAGATTTGCCATAATGGGACAGACTCCATAGGGATGGTGAATTTCCTTCTAATTTCAGTTCTAAATAAAGGCTGCTTGTTCACTTAAGCTCTAAAGTGACAAATTTACCCTAATTTGAGAAGGCAATTATTTCAGAGATCACTGCACTTAATCTCCTGGCCTCTACGTAAAGATGTCTAAGGAAACATTGAGGTCTCAGTTGGCATTTTGAAAGCTGAATCATAGAATCCCAACATTCCTCAGATCGTCGCCTCACCTACCGGTTCAGTTTATGAAGTTGAGGTTCACCTTGAAGGAGTGATGAGAAAGGAATCCTGCAGTCCCACCTACGTCTTCGTGGGAACTTCGCTTCCTAAAAGCAAGTCCTGGCTGGATCGTTCCTTCCTCACTTCCACCCTAGCATGTCTTTCCTGAGTGCCCTCTCATTTTCCAGCACAACGCTAGGTGCATCAGGGAGTGGGAAGTAAGACATATAAACAAGGCTACTGTTCTAAACAAATTTACTACCTAATTATGGATGGAACACAAAAACTCAATCATCAATATAGCATTTAACCAAATAAATGAGACCTTAAAAAAGTGAGAGAATCAACAGGCCAGAGATGTGAGGGAATGATTCTCACAGAATCATAAATTCTTGCAGAACCATAAGGTAGAAGGGACCTTAGAAGTGATCCAAATCAAATCTCTACTTGATGTATAGCATTCTTTAATGGCTTCTTTTAAAAGTGGGCATTTGGTCTCGGTTTAATTACCTTCAGTGACAGGGAACTCACTCAAAGCCAGTAACATTTTCACATATCTGTAGTTTTTAGGAAATTCTAGCTGAAAAAAAAATCACTCCTTTTAAATCCTGCCTGCTGATCCAACATATCTTTTGAAAGGAGAAATATAAAATTAACTCTATCCTCACTCCTTTCTGGAGCCTTTGAAATAGTCCCTAGAGTCTTCTGTTTGCCCACTTGAACAGTCTCTGTTCCTTCAGACTAAAACCAGAATGTAATTGATACAAAAAGCCACCTTTTATTAATGTCTTTTCTCCTGAACCCCATGCCTGCTGTGATCTAATTGTGCGATGCAATTCATAAGCCAATATTTTTCTCTCCACTGCATAGATAAGACTGTGGGGGTCTCAGGAAGATTAAAACAACACCCCACCCTCCCACCCCAATCTGAAAACAGTTGGGAAATGAACCTGTGGCCAATGGTCTTTTGAGCAGGGTAGTGGCAGTGAGCAAACTGTATTGGAGGGAGAACATTTGTTAGGAATTCGTGACAATAACCAAAGTTATTGAAGTCGGGATGGGGACGAGGGGTAGCGTGAGGTCGGGTTGATGTTCTCGTGTGTTGGGGAGCGGGGGTGGGGGCAGAGGGTGCAGCCTGAAGGTTGGTTGGTGGGACGCGGTCTCCTTGGTGAGAGTGATGTGCTTCACCCACCCAGCTCCCAGTGGTTTCAATGCGAATCTGAACTGGAATTTTGGATGCTGTTGGTCTTAAAGCACCCTCTAGTGTTAAGGAAAGAAAGCAATCTTAGAGAGGGTGATAGCTTGAAAGAGCGGAAAATCGTGCAGGAAAGAGAATTGAAGAAAGAATTTAAATTAGGACTTGTTCTGGGAATGAGTGACATGGCCTTTTTCCTGGGTTGAGAAGAAGCCCTCAGAGACCTATGCTGACTGGGCTGGGGAGAAGGGTAAAGATACCTGCTCAGAGTGCATACATATATACTACAGTTGATGAGATGGTTAATGAGCCAGAAACTGTTACACTGCTCTACATGTCTGCATCCATTCACTCTTTTTTTGGGGTGGCGGTGGTGGTGCTGGTGCATGGGCTGGGAATTGAACCCAGGTCTCCTACATGGCAGGAGAGTATTCTACCGCTGAACCACCCATGCACCCCCGTATCCATTTACTCGCCACAACAACAGATGAGAAGGTACTAGTACTACCCGATTTTATAGATATAGAAACTGAGCACAGAGCTGAAGTATCTTGCCCAAGGTCACACAGCTTATAAGAGAACAGAACCAATAGTCATGTGACTGTCAGAGCGGTCCTAGCCATCCTCTGCATCACAGGGCAGGTTGTTATGACCTGGATGTGCTTGGCTGAGCTTCTTTCTGCAATATTTCACCTAAGAGTTGAAAAATAAGCCCAAACAAACAAGGTGGTTAGTTAGGCAAGGCTGATGCAACAGGCAAACCCTAGTGTCTCAGTGACTTATTGCAGCAGACTCAAACAGAGCCCATGTGGAACTCTCCTCCTCTGAAACTCTCAGGGACCAGGCTTCTTCTATCTGTGTCAGTGCCATCACAATATCTAGCCTACGATTTTGTTGAGACAGGGAAGAGAAGGATGGAGGGGGACAGTGACTTTAATTTCTTTAGCCCAGAAGTGTCACACTGAACTCCTACTCTGTCAATTGGCCTGACCTAGTCCATGATCCCAACCTAACTGCAGAGGAGGACAGGAAAATATAGGAGAGTCCATGGATGATCAGGAGAGGACTATCCCTGCCATATGATGGGATCAACCCCAGAGCCCATGTTCTGAGTTGCCCTTTGGAGAAGGCCACATGGCAAGAAACGGAGGGTGGCCTTTCACTTATGATCAAGCAAGAAACTGAGCTTCAGTCCAGCAACCTGCAAGGACCTGAATCCTGACAGTAGCACATGCACTTGGAGGCAGAACCTTCCCCAGTCAAACTTTCAGATGAGAATCCGGCCCTGGCTGGCATGCCCACTGCAGCTTTTCAGAGGACCCAAACTTCTGCCCCACAGAAACCGCAATATAATAAATAGGTATGGCTTTAAGTCACTAAGTCTATGGTAGTATTGTTATGCAGCAATAGATAACTAATATGTGGAATGTGGGTCAGCAAGCATGAGGGTGGAGAAAAAAGAGAAGCGCTCACAGTTGACGTATCATCTGGAAAACAAACACCTTCTCCACAGCCATTTGAACATATACATGCAATCTGCACATTCAGTGCATGGAGCAGCGTCTTTGTCCATTGAAACACTACTGGTGGACAAGACCCTTCCCTGAGGATCACTCAGGAAATGCTTGATCCAAAGCCAAATTTCACAAGCCGAGAGAGAGTTCCTACGTTGAGGACAATTTCTCTGACAGCTGCCAGGAATGGTCGTGCAGCCTACCCCTTGGCAGGGGCTGCACAAAATGACCTCATTCACATTTTGCGTTCTCAGGTGGTTCGACACTATACATTGGGCCCTACCCTGGGTGAAAGGAGGGGACATTTTCTCTGCCACTGACTTAGGAATAGCCCACAAGCTGCACTACTTTTTCAGCTGTGGTCAGGAGCTGCCACCTTGTGCCAACAAGACTTCATGGCTACGGTGACTGTTTATTACTTGAATCAGGACATTTTTTTTTTTTTCTTTTCGGAAATCTGTCAACTTATTCAAACTAAAATATAGAATTTTTCAAGTGACATTTCCTGTACTAGTTAAGCAAATTGTTAATAGCTTGACTCTAGGGTAGTGTTAAGAGAAACCTCTTGAATTTGATTGACATTAATATACATTTAATGTGATGTCTTTTAGCAAAAAGATTGCTTTCTTTCCATGTCTGTCAAATGAAGTGCTCTTTTTCTTATTTTCATTGCCAATTTTTCACAAATTTAACCTCATGGTACTAGCCCTTAGGAACTTCACAATCAACTGGCCCCCAATGGACAGCAAACCCTCATTCAAAATGTAGCTGCTATTTAGTAACAGTTTCATTAAACTCCAATAGTTTCATTAGACATCAACCTTAAAGATGCTTTCCAACTTGTCAGGCTTAAATGAAGTAATTTCCCAGCAGTTTTGCAACTTTACTTTGCATCTACAAATTGAAGCAAATTTCAAAAAATGCACCATTTTCTATTCTTTAGCATCCCTACACAACAACCCTGATAACCATTGACAGATATGGCCATTGTGCCTATAATTGAAGGAACAATTTCCAAGTCCTGATGAAAACACCAGGACACTTGGAGAGTGAAAAGGTGCACTGTTAATAATTATATTGGAATAGCAGGCTTAAACCGGGTCTGCCTCAGGCTAACTCAGACACATGGTCATCTCGATGGAGTGTGAGGGATTTTCCAGAAGACTTTTCCAAAGTATTTCCAAATTGTCTCACTCTCCTATATTAACTCTCAGCATGAAGCTTCCTTAGCTACACTGACCATCTTATACCTCACACTAAGTTGTAAATACATAAAAAGAGTCTGCACTTCTCTACCACAAAATATAAAATCACTGCTATGCTTATTAAAGAAAAGAAAAAAAGAGAGAAAAATACTGTCTATAGACATAAAGTGTCCCAAACTCATTTAAAATTTTGTTTGACTTTAATGATTCATTTTAAATCAACACAGGAATAAAAAGCCCAGAAAGGGCCTCAATTATCTTTATGTTCGTATGCATTTATGTATGTATGTTTGGTGGTTTCAAAATATATTTATTATCAGATATGGAAAAATAAATTTATGCTTTATAACTGTATCTTAGTCTGGATACTATTTCCTGGTGATAGCAAAGATGAGAAGACATGGGACAAGATACTTCTCTACCTGTTGACTAATGTTAGCTAAAGCTCTTTCAGTTCTCTTCTAAGTAAGGGAGCCAATTCAAAGCAAAAATACCCTAATAGCTTTCATGGGTTTATCCTTTTCCTCTCAGGATGGTGCCATGGTGCAGTGGTATTACCCATGTATCGATGGGTCCCCCTTGGCCTCCATGGAGATGTCCCTCCTCATGGAGGTGCAGCTGGCCGGATTTGGTCCATGGACATTATCCTGGCTCCCGTGCTCTGGTTCTTGCCACTGCCTCTGATAACAAGGTGCCATGCTCTGTGCTTCCTTATTTAGAACCTCGGTGTCTCTTCTGGTCTCTCCGTTGTTCCACACTGTCATGGCAGTGGGGCGGGGTCAGCAGAAAACCCTTCATTGCTTTCTTCCCAACGTGCTGTGGCATGTGAACCATCTGAAGCTTCCCCCAGCACCTGCCTCAGTCATTGCCACTTCCCCTTTCTTGGATGGAATTGGACATGGCGCTCCCTCGAGGAAGAGTTTCTTTGCAAGGTCTGTAGTTTTCCAAGTTTGGCCAGGTTTGTGCAGATTCTCCCAAACCTATCGGGTTGGTTGTTTTACCCATCCTACCCTCCCCTCCGCGCCTGCCCCCTCCTCACCCACCAATATGCCTTTTGTCAGTGTTCCCTCCCGGTGCAAGGAAGAGAGTCAGGACATTTCAGATGCTCTTTCCCCCTTCTTCTCCCCCTCTCACCCAGCAACTACTCCCAGTATTAGAAGGAACTTTCCCCTTCCTATGAGGTGGGAATTTCACTAACATCATATTCCGTGTTCCTCTCTGATCAATGATCTGTCCTATGATTAGTTCTCTAAACTTCAACTACCTTAAACTCCAAAATCCCTTTTTTTCATTAACTTCATCAAAATGGCCTGGATTTTGCAAATTCAAAGCCCTTGCTTTCATGCTATAATCTCACTATGAATTTGACTTGGTTGAGAAATTCAAAACCAAACAGTAGCTCCCCATCCTTGATGGTTCTTCCCTCCCCATGAAGACACGGGTGCCATTGATTCAGAAGTGTGGAAGCCACAGACTCATCAGGGCCTAGCAGCTACCAAGTATAATAGCTCAGACTGGGGGGTGGTAATTATAGTTGATAACTGTCACCGAATAAAAAGGAAAGGAAGAATGGTCTTAGCTAGCAACGCAAACTAAATTTCTCTAATTAATTGTTAAACTCCATATGGATTAATTAATCGAATAACTAAATAAAAATCAAATCATTCTTTAAAACTAGGAGGAAAAAAGTGGGTGCTTAGCATACCTTTACCTTTTTTAATTTTTTGCATGGGCAGACACTGGGAATTGAACCTGGGTGTCCGGCACAGTGGGTGCTCAGCATACCTTTATCTTTTTAATTTTTTTGCATGGTGTGCTTAGCATACCTTTACCTTTTTTATTTTTTTGCATGGGCAGACACTGGGAGAATCTGGGTCTCTGGCTTGGCAGGCAAGAACTCTGCTACTGAGCCACTATTGCCAGCCCTGTTTAGCATACCTTTAAATGGGTACTTTTCCAAGCTTTAAAATCATCGAAGAAATTTAAAAAAAAGGAAAATGTAACTATTTCCTCACTAAGAAGAAAGGTATAAATCAAATAAAAAGGAACACAAAAGATTTCCAGCACATATACAAATCAAGGGACATTACATATATTTTATAACAAAAACACTCATTACTTCATTGTAGTATAAATTGGTACCTTTTAGGAAGAAATTTGTCAGTATAAACCAGGAATCTCACTACTTGGTTTCTGTGCCAGTATGAAACGTTTGCATATCCCAGAAAAGCCATGTTCTTTAATCCTGATTCAATATTGCGGGATGGGATCTCTTGATTGTTTCTATGGAGATGTAACCCATTCAATTGTGGATGTGGCCTTTAGATTAGATGGAGATGTGACTCCACCCACTTAAGGTTGTCGTGATTAGTTTACTGAAGTCCTTTAAAGGGGAAATGTTTTGGAGAGAGCTTGGAGCTGACAGAGATGCAGACATTTGATGGTGTTTGGAGTGCCAACAGAGAGTACAGAAGACTAAACACAGACGCTTGGAGAGGCAGAGTCCAGCAGACATCACCATGTTCTTGCCCATGAGATGCTAACCAAGCCAGAACCCACAGCTGCGTCCTGGAGGAGCAAAGTGAAGGCCCACAGATGCTTAGAGAGGAACCCGTTGGCATCAGTAGCTGGAAGCAACGCAACCAGGAACAAGGACCAGCAGATGTCAGCCACATGCCTTCCCAGACTGGCTTCTCTTGAGTTAAGGTATCTTTCTCTAGATGTCTTAGTTGGACATTTTTATGGCCTTAGAACTGTAAACTTCAACTTAATGAATTCCCTTTATAAAAGTCAATGCATTTCTGGTATATTGCATTTCTGTCACTGTTAACAAACTAAAAGTAATCTAAGGAAATAATTTCAAAGAAGACACAAGTTATATGCACTTTTTATAATAATATTCATATTGCATTGAAATTATCACTACACTTGACTTTCCCACTAAACAACGGAGATAGTGTTTTTTTCACTTCTGAATTCCTGGTGCCGAATCCAGAGTTTGGCATATTGTAGGTGGTAAATAAATGCCATAGAGTAACTATGAACATATTTGTTGTCATATTTTCATTCCATTAAAAATGGAAATGAATTAATTTCCAACAATGATTTGTCGCTTGATGGGGTATATTTGCTACAACACATTCAATGAAAATAAAAATAATTTTCTTATGAGACTTGAAAAAAATCTTGTATGATTGTAGCAAGTATAAATCTTAGGCTACATTCTCAGTTGTGCCAAAAATATGTTTCTTTAATTTTCTATAGTAAGACTGACATTATTTTCAAGCCCAGTTAGGCCAAGTGTTATGCCTTCTGTGCTGGTTTGAAACAATGTTCTTTAATCCTGGTCGATATTGTTGGGTGGTATTTTTTTTATTTTTGAAATTTTTTTATTGAGAAATCTTTACACACACACTTTCTATACATAGTGCACAATCAATGGCTCACTATATCATCACATAGTTGTGTATTAATCACCAAGATCATTTTGTAGAACATTTGCATCACCCCAGAAAAAGAAATAAAAAGAAAAAAGAAAAAACTCATACTTACAATACACCTCATCTCTCCCTCTCATTGACCACTAGTATTTCCATCTACCCAATTTATTTTACCTTTCATTCCCCCTATTCTTTATTTATTTATATCCATATTTTTTTACTCATCTGTCCATACCCTGGATACAAGGAGCATCAGACACAAGATTCTTATAATCACAAGTCACACTGTAAACGTTATATCTTTATACAATCATCTTCAAGAATCTAAGCTACTGGAACACTGCTCAACAGTTTCAGGTACTTCCCTCTAGGTGCTCCAATATACCATAAACTAAAAATGGATATCTATATAATGCATAAGAATAACCTCCAGGATAACCTCTCGACTCTGTTTGAAAATCTCTCAGTCATTTGAAACTTTATTTCATCTCATTTTTCTCTCTCCCCCTTTTTGATCAAGAAGACTTCCTCAATCTCTTGATGCCAGGTCCTGGCTTATCCCAGGATTTCTGTCCCACATTGCCAGGGAGATTTATACCCCTGGGAGTCATGTCCCACGTAGGAGGGAAGGCAGTGAGTTCATATGCTGAGTTGGCTTAGAGAGAGAGGCTACATCTGAGAACAAAAGAGTTTCTCTGAGGGCGACTCTTAGGCATAATTGTAAGTAGGCTTAGCTTCTCCTTTGTAGAAATAAATTTCATAGGGGTGAACCCCAAGATCGAAGCCTCAGCCTATTGATTTGGTTGTCCCCACTGCTTGCGAGAGTATTAGAAATTCTCCAAATGAGGAAGCTGAATGTTTCCTCCTTTCTCCCCATTCCCCCAAGGGGACTTTACAAATACTTCTTTATTTACTGCCCAAATCTCTCTGGAATTTATCAGGGCATCACACGAACCTGGACAAACCAACAAAATCTCAAGATTACATGTACTTAGGGTGTTCAACTAAACTGACCATACTCAGTTGAATTAGGATATGTACTACTCAAAATGTAAATTTTGCACCAAATAAACATCTCTCCCTTTAGTCCCACCCAGAAGTTGAGGTTTTAAAATATGGATGATATCTTCCTTTACTCAGTTTTCTAATATACCTTAGTCCTACCTAGGTCAGCTTCATTCATATCTCTAGTAGATGTCTGATCCCTTTTTCAACTTTTTAAACAGTTTCACATTCATAGTTTTAGGCTCTAAC